>KV011802.1:15197-40460 GCA_001598015.1 Dorcoceras hygrometricum
AGTTGGATCTCTCAACAACGCTAAGGCTAAACGGCGTCCCACCAACTTAACCAAACGACGTCGCAGAGGAACACGTCACCTTGCTATCAACAGCTGATCAACAAACCAGCAGCTGCAACACATCAGATCTCTCAACAGTAGATGCCTAATATAACCAGCAGCTGATACAAAGCGCTCCACTCAAAACGCTGTCGTTCCAACTTAACTAAACGACATAGTTTCGATACCTACTAAGAAACACGCTAACAAAACCAACATCTGGTTCCTGTTCACAAAACGTCGTCGCTTCAGAGAGAGGGACACGTCACTCGCTAACAACTGCTGATCGCTAACACTTAGGCAAATTCGATGGCTACGCCAAGCACATCGACCACAGCTGGTCCAAACCCGACCAACACCTGATAGCGAAAACACAGGTCTCACATCTCTCCCCCACTAAAACACGATTTCGTCCTCGAAATCAACAAGTCCAGGAACATCTCAACTGAACCCAAGAGTTCAAGATAACTGAGCAAACAACTACTGGAATTTTATGCAACACTCACGCAAACAGATGCGGCCACTCACGCTGCATCTTCTCTTCCAGCTCCCAAGTAGCTTCTTCCCTACCATGTTTGCTCCATTTCACCATTACCAAAGGAATGGTTTTATTCCTCAACTGTTTCTCTTTTCTATCTAGGATCTGCAAGGGATACTCAACGTAACTCAACGTCTGATCTAGCTCAACATCGTCAGTTCTAAGCACATGAGACGGATCTGGCTCATACTTTCTCACATGGAAACATGAAAGACATCATGTAGAGAAGATAATTCTGGTGGCAACAACAGCCGATACGCTAAAGGGCCAATCCTCTCAACTATCACATAAGGTCCAACGTAACGAGGGGATAACTTTCCGTTGTGGACAAAGCGCATAACACTTCTGAAAGGAGAAACTTTAAGGAACACCTGAACACAAACCTGAAACTCTAGAGGTCGACGCCTCTTATTCGCATAATTGGCTTGGCGATCCTGGGCAGCTTTCATCCGCTGTCGAATAAGATCCACATGATCCTTCATTTGCTGCACAAACTTTGGGGCAGACAGCTGCTTCTCCCCCACTTCTTCCCAACACATCGGCGATCTGCACTTTCTACCATATAAAGCCTCAAACGGCGCCATACCAATCGTCACTTGGTAGCTGTTATTGTAGGAAAACTCAACCAAAGACAACGCGTCTTGCCAACTACCACCAAAATCCATCACAACAGCTCGTAACATATCCTCCAACGTCTGGATAGTTCTCTCAGATTGGCCATCTGTTTGGGGATGATTGGTACCCAAAGCTGCTTGTAAACTCTTCCAAAACCTGGAAGTAAACCTTGGATCTCGGTCAGATACAATCGAAACAGGCACACCATGCAATCTGACCACAAAATCGACGTACAGTTTCGCCATTTTCTTCAACGAGAACGTCATCCCATAGGGAATAAAATGTGCAGAATTCGACAATCTGTCGATTACAATCCAAATCGCATCGCAACCTCTGCTGGAACGAGGCAAATGCGTCACAAAATCCATCGCTATGTGCTCCCATTTCCATTGGGGCACTTCCAAACTCTGCAACAGACCACCAGGTCTTTCCTCTCAGCCTTAACCTGCTGACAGTTCAAGCATCGAGCAACGAAACCAGCAACGTCACTCTTCAAACCAACCCACCATAAGTGCGTCTTCAACGCATGGTACATCTTCCGTGCACCAGGATGAACACTGTGTCTACTGCAATGCGCTTCTCTAAGGATCTCCTCCCGAAGATCTATCAAGTTGGGCACAACCAACCGACCACAGAAACGCAAACAACCATCAGATGAAACAGAATAGTCCTCAAGCTGTCCAACCCTGACCTTCAACTTCAACTCGTGGATGGAAGGATCTGTCCTTTGAGTCGCTCTAATGCTCGAAATAATCTGTGGCTCAACATGGAAAGAAGAAACCACCACATAATCCTCAGCCGGGTAAAACCTCCAACCAGTAGTGCTAAGATGCTCACAGTCCTTAGAAATATACAGCGACGCAAGCATCTTTTCCGGAGCCTTCCTGCTCAATGCATCAGCAACTACGTTAACTTTCTCAGGCTGGTACTTGATCTCACAATCAAAATCCTTTAGCAGCTCCATCCACCTACGCTGTCTCATATTCAAGTCAGGCTGCGAAAACAGATACTGCAAACTCTTATGGTCCGAGTACACCACAAACTGCTTGCCATACAGATAGTGGCGTCAAATATTCAACGCAAAGACCACAGCTGCTAGCTCCAGATCATGAACTGGATAACGAGTCTCACGCGGTTTCAGCTGCCGCGAGGCATACGCAATGATCCGTCCATGATGCATCAACTCACAGCCCAATCCATTGAGCGAAGCATCAGAACAAACGCGAAGCCACCTGAACCAGACGACAAAGCCAACACAGGCGCAGTATCAACCAGCAACTACGTTAACTTTCTCAGGCTGATACTTGATCTCACAATCAAAATCCTTTAGCAGCTCCATCCACCTACGCTGTCTCATATTCAAGTCAGGCTGCGAAAACAGATACTGCAAACTCTTGTGGTCCGAGTACACCACAAACTGCTCGCCATACAGATAGTGGCGTCAAATCTTCAACGCAAAGACCACAGCTGCTAGCTCCAGATCATGAACTGGATAACGAGTCTCACGCGGTTTCAGCTGCCGCGAGGCATACGCAATGATCCGTCCATGATGCATCAACTCACAGCCCAATCCATTGAGCGAAGCATCAGAACAAACGACGAAGCCACCTGAACCAGACGACAAAGCCAACACAGGCGCAGTAGTCAACTTCTTCTTGAGCAATTGAAAAGCATTCTCGCTTTGCTCAGTCCAAACGAACCGCTTGTCTTTCTGAGTCAACTGAGTCATCGGCCTAGCTATACTAGAGAAACGCTCTATAAAACGACGGTATCGCTCCCAGTTCAAAACAACATCAACCTTACTGGGATCCACAGAAATGCCATCCGCTGAAATCACATGACCCAGAAACACGACACGATCCAACCAGAACTCGCACATAGAAAATTTAGCATACAGCTGCGAGTCTCTCAACGTCTGAAGAACTACTCTCAAATGCTCCTTATGCTCCAAAGGAGTCTTCGAATACACCAAGATGTCGTCGATGAACACGATCACAAACTGATCTATAAACTCTCGGAAGACTCGGTTCATCAAATCCATGAAGACTGCAGGGGCATTTTTCAATCCGAAAGGCATCACCAGAAACTCAAAGTGCCCGTACCTAGTACGAAAAGCAGTCTTTGCAACATCTTGATCTCTAACTCTCAACTGATGGTACCCTGAACGTAGATCGATTTTCGAATATACAGCAGAGCCTTGCAACTGGTCAAAAAAGTCATCGATCCTCGGCAACGAGTACTTATTCTTAACAGTAACTTGTTCAGCTGACGGAAATCAATGAACATTCTCATTGTGCCATCCTTCTTCTTGACAAACAAGATAGGCGCTCCCCACAGCGACATACTAGGTCTAATAAAATATTTTTCCAGCAAATCATCATGTTGCACCTTGAGCTCTCTCAACTCGGCAGGCGCTAAACGGTATGGTGCACGTGAAATCGGAGCTGTGCCAAGCACCAACTCAATACTAAAGTCAATCTCCCTCTTCGGAGGAAAACCAGGAATCTCCTCCGGAAACACATCAGGAAAATGACGCACCACTGGAACGTCGCTGAGCTGCACATGCGAAGAAGAAGATTCATCCAACGAATAAATCATAAAACCAACGTTCTTCGCCGACAACAAGCTGAACATCTCCATCGCAGAGACCAGCGGAATCTTCGACTGAGAATCAGCACCGTAGAAATTCCATTTCTCACCGGAATGAGGCCTAAAACGCACGATCCCATGGAAACAATCCACGGAGGCCCTATAGCTGGACAACACGTCCATTCCCACTATGCAGTCGAAATCCCACAACAATAAACGAATCAAATTCGCTACTAGCACATGCTCACCAAAACTCAGAACGCCATTCAACAAAACCTCTTGGGAGTACAAGCTCGCACCGCCAGGAGTAGAAACAGACACAACATCGCACAAAGAAGAGGTATGCAAACCATGCTCGACCATAAATGCATCAGAAATAAACGAATGCGATGCGCCAGTGTCAAACAACACTCGTGCAGGAAAATCAAAGACAAGGCATGTACCTGAATCACCCTGCTCGGCGTCTCCTCCGCTTGCTCCCTAGTAATAGCGTTCGCTTGAGCATGTTGGGGTCCAGAGAAATGCTGCTGAGACGACTGTCCGAAACGCGACGGATCAGGAAACTGGAACGGCCTAAACTGCGTCTCTCCAACCCTAGGCTGCGGAAACTGAGGGGAATGACCCGTAGACGATCCTCCTCGACCCTGAGGTGGGGCTGCGGCTTGCTGCGATCCAGCTGACGGACACACTCTCGCGAAATACCCATACTGACCACAGATATTACAAGAGCCCTGCACACCAATGCACTGAGTCGACGACACGCCACAAGTTGGCTAGTTGGGCATCTACTCTAACAGAGGTATGCAAACCATGCTCGACCATAAATGCATCAGAAATAAACGAATGCGATGCGCCAGTGTCAAACAACACTCGTGCAGGAAAATCAAAGACAAGGCATGTACCTGAATCACCCTGCTCGGCGTCTCCTCCGCTTGCTCCCTTGTAATAGCGTTCGCTTGAGCATGTTGGGGTCCAGAGAAATGCTGCTGAGACGACTGTCCGAAACGCGACGGATCAGGCAACTGGAACGGCCTAAACTGCGTCTCTCCAACCCTAGGCTGCGGAAACTGAGGGGAATGACCCGTAGACGATCCTCCTCGACCCTGAGGTGGGGCTGCGGCTTGCTGCGATCCAGCTGACGGACACACTCTCGCGAAATACCCATACTGACCACAGATATTACAAGAGCCCTGCACACCAATGCACTGAGTCGACGAATGCTTGCCTCCACAGAAGCCACAAAACTCTGTCCTAGAAGCACCGCTACTAGAGCTGCCAGAACCAGAAGAACCAGAACCAGACTTCTTCTTAAACTGATGGCCACGAGGTCGGAACCTCTGGCGGCCAGACTGCTGAGCCAATTGCTGCTGCTGCTGCTGGGGTTGATGAGCTGACTGCGAAGACTGAGAAGACTGTGCTCCCTGAACAGCGGAACGACCACCCTGAGCACCCTGAGGCCTAGCACGCGACCTCCGGCTCCACAGACCTTCCTCAATATCGATTGCATTGTCCACTGCTTCAGCATAACTCTTCGGTTTGCTCGTCAGCACCATCGAATACAGCTATTCATTCAAACCCTCAATAAACTTAGTCCTCTTGGCCCTCTCCCGGCCAGCAACATGCGGGACATACGCCAAAAGAGAAGAAAACAACCGAGCATACTCTCGCACAGACATCGTACCTTGCTCCAAATGATCGAACTCTCGCTCATGAGCGTTCATGTACGACTCCGGAACGTACTCCTGCCGAAAGGCAACACAGAAACTATCCCAAGTGATCTCCACACCGGTCTCCTCCAGAGTCCTCAAAGCGCCACGCCACCAATGCTCTGCACTCTTCCTCAGCTGGAAGGTTGCCAAACTCAACCGAAGCATATCATCGTACTGAACACGATCGAACAAACCAGTGATGTGCCGTAGTCACGAATCCGCATCCTCGCTAGACTCGTCACCGTTGAAAATTTGGGGACTCATCCTTTGGAACCTAGCCATCACAATCTCCATGCTCTCCACACGGGTTGTCAAGTCGTCAACTTCATCCTCCACTCGCCTACCGCGACCACGGGAAGGAAAACTACGCTGATCCTCGTTCTGACCTCCAGACTCGTCCTGAAACTGCCCTCTACCTATACCCCTACGTCTAGGCGACATCTCTCTACGAAGGCACTAAACAGGATAAGATAACACAGAACAAGTACAACACAGATAGCACATATCACAACAATATGCAACACATAAATCACATAGTCAAGCACAAACAACACACAACACTGTGTCTAGACTCAAGTGCGATCAAAGAAATCGAGCTTATCCCAGCTTAAGCTCTGATACAAAAAATATCAGGCCTCGTGCTCACATCAGAGATAAAACACGCAGAAGCGACTAAAAAACTGGGTAAAATATTTGCTTTTGGCCTGACGGTTTAAAACAATATAATTTAAAATAGTGCAATACTCAAAATAATCCCAGTTTAATAAATCTACAACATCAAAACAGTCAAGTACAACAAATTGTCTCACGGCCGAATACAACACAAGTACTAAAAGACTGCCAGCTATATAGATCTAAAGGGAGCCAAGGAACATCAAGCACAGCTCAACAGAATCTGCAAAAGATATGTGGCCACGGTGTGTGTAGGACATGTGGGTGCTACCCACTCACCCCTACTCACACACCCTTACCAGATGCATCAACAGCTCAACATGCCGTTGCCCAACCTATGAACTGTGGTAGTTAGCCACTCGACGCATAGGGGCTAACAAATCCCAGCAGGGAGATGAGATTGCAGTATTGCCGCTCGCCCTCGCATCCTGATAAGAAACAGAGCAACAACAACAAGGCATTGCTGCAACAGCTGAATGGAATATGCGTGTATGCAACAGCTAACATAACAGATAGCATAAAACATATGCAACATCAATCATACATGGAAATTCACACAACAACAACCTCACAATTTATCCAAGCCATAACCACGCTGAATTACAAGCTCCAAATCCGTACCTCGATATTCTGTGCAACAATTACCACAAACGGGATCTCGAGAGATCTGGTCTAAAACCTGCTAAACAATACGCATAATTCTCAGGGACGCTAACACAGAATCACACGGCTGAGAGCTACAACTCAAACCAGCAATTATCCTACATATCTAACTCAACAAGAAGCTTAAACAAATGCTCGAGGTAAGATCTTAACAACAATTCGAAGTTCTACCTGCACACACGAACACACTGTCGAAGATAGCAACTTCGCGATCCTAATTCTAGCCTACCACAGCTTCCAAAAGTGGTATCAATCGAAAGAGCAACTCTCAAGGAGTGCAACGCCACCGGTCTTGCTCAAAACAGAGACGGGAAACGACGGGAATCGACGGCGAAAAGCTACGGTGAATAGTGCTTAGGGTTCGAGACAAAGATTGGGAATCGAGGAAATATTTGCTAAGTATCGGGGAACCAATAATAGAGAACATCAGTCAAGTCCTCTATTAAATACACTTCTCAACAGCTGACAGAAGTAGGAACAGATTCCACCGACAAAATAAGTTGTCACAACTAATATTCCCAACCAGCAGCTGAAATCTCGCATTAGCTTTTGCCTACCGCTAAACAGCGAACAACTAAACAAAACGACGTCGTCCGCTAGTCACTGCTGATCGCTAACCAACTGCTGATCGAACCAACAGCTGATCTTTCAAACAACGCTAAGGCTAAACGACGTCGCAGAGGAACACATCACCTTGCTATCAACAGCTGATCAACAAACCAGTAGCTGCAACGCATCAGATCTCTCAACAGTAGATGCCTAATATAACCAGCAGCTGATACAAAGCGCTCCACTCAAAACGCTGTCGATCCAACTTAACTAAACGACGTAGTTTTGATACCTACTAAGAAACACGCTAACAAAACCAACAGCTGGTTCCTATTCACAAAAACGTCGTCGCTTCAGAGAGAGGGACACGTCACCACAGGACACGTCACTCGCTAACCATTGCTGATCGCTAACACTTAGGCAAATTCGATGGCTACGCCAAGCACATCGACCAATAGCTGGTCAAAACCCAACAAACACCTGATAGCGAAAATACAGGTCTCACAGCAACAGTACTTACCTAAACTGAACCCGAAGCATCTTCTCACCAATTAGCTTAGCACGGAACCAAAGATCAGCTTGTGTTCGAGCTGATCCATCTACCCAATAACTCCCTAAGCTGATTTATATTGACAGATTAACTACTACTCTAAACCGATTAAGCCATTTATCACATTGGCTAATTACAGTCCTCACATCCCCGATCTGTCCCTGACTCCGCAACAGCTTGTGCTCTAGTAGCAGCAACACTAGTACAATATAAAGACCTAATTGGATAAACTAACCTCTGACTGAGCTATCTTCAAAGTTGGTCCGTACCGAGTTGTAGCTGGTTTTGCTTCTAGACTATCAACTTGAGACATTTGTACATGATCTACGCTACTCTATACTAGAAACTATTGTTCCTCTGTATTCTATACAAACATCATCTCTAAAAAAGTATTAGAGTCTGTATTTGTTGCTTCACAAGTGGGAATGGGCACATCCTGCTCGAAACATGCCTTCACGGCTTCAAGATACTTGACATTACTATCAGGCAGAGTCTCGGGAGTGTCGTACTTAGAGCTGTATTCACCCTTGTTTGTTGGACTATTATCTGCGAGAGTGGGGTCCTACTCCTCAAAACTTTGAGTCGGATTCTCACTGTTCTGACATGGATCCTGATGCTCCCTAATCTTAGCTTCAGTCTGATGCTCAACAATTTCTTAAGTCTGTGTCTCTTCTATACAGTCCAGAGCCTGATGCTCTGTTGTCTTAATTGGAGTTGCCTCTGTCCCCATCCGATATTGAGCTAGTTTCTCAACTGAATCCAGAAAAGATGCTTGAGCCATCATCTGTTTGATTTCTGCCCAAGTGATTCTGGGGGTCAATTTTTCTTTCCCCAACACTTGATTGTTATGGGAACACTATAGGTAATCCGTCTTGCACATGAAAATTCCTACATTGATCCGTGACCTATTTCATATCACCCTCCAATAGACAAATAGTCATCAGATTGCGATTACCATGGGTGTTTCCTCTTCTAAATTCTTCCAAGGAAAGGCTGCTGCTTCCCTCAGAAAATACTCATACATCTTGTAATAGATCAGCTCCATTCTCTCCATCAGAATAGAAACAAATCTGTCTCATCCCATAAAATAAGATGGTTTTTAGTCTTGGCCAGATAGTCTACGCGCTTCATCCGCAGAAATTTGTTCAGCCTTTCCACAGTCCGGAATATCTTCAGTTGATCGAACATCCTGATGCAGGGGTCTATAGTGACATTAACAGATTGAGCCCACCAGCAAAAATTGTTCCAGGACTAGGTATTGTCTATCCCACAGCTTGCAGCAAGTCCTTCCCTTTGGCAGCTGGGTGATCAGTTTTATCTCCTTGATGATTCTACTTTTTCGATTTGGATCATCACCAAAAACCTCATGACTCTTCTCTCACTTAGAAGAAATGTCAACAACTAGTTTTGTAGCCTCATATACAATAACAGGAACATAATGAGTTTCACCAGCTTTGGCCTCTTAGAAAGGCATTCCTTGCTGGTGAAAATACAAAACTTGAAGTGTGGCTATCACCTGGTGTGGATGATTTTGAATTGGATGACAGAAGCTTAAGTCTTCTCTTTGTGCTCTTGCCACGATTTCCAGGTGCCTATGTTGTAGCTATTATATCCAAAGGTTTCTCAACAGTCTCTTTGCTGGCCTTGGATCTTACCAGAATGGTCTATGAGACCTTTGAGCCCTCTCCTGCTGGATTATTCTTGTTAGCAGCTTCTCCTCCAGCTTCTTCTTTCTTCTTTTTGTGGAGCCTTTTCTTCTTTAGCTCGATGGCTTGCTGTCCTCAAAGGTCTTCATTTTCTCTTCAGTGAACTTCTTTTCAGCCTCCCCAATCTGCCTTTTTCCTTCAATGAAATCAGAGATAGTTGGAGCATTATTCAGTTTGTACGTGTGAACCGACTTGGTGCTCAACGATTTGAGAGGATGCAGAGCAAAAAACTCACCAAGTCTATACCTTAAAATATTTCCAACAGCCTGATAAGCTGCACGACATAACCCTGAGATTGTCTGGTCGGTGATATACCAAACAGAACACTTGCCTAGTTCACCTTAATCCCATGGATGATCTCCACCAACATGTAAACCCTCTCAGAAGTTACAACATCAAAAGATCCAGCCTTGGCACTCAAAGAATTTGCCACAATGTCATTCAACAAAAGGTACTCCGCCTTCGTTTCCTTCTTCTTTCTTGAAGGCTTAAAAGAAGCTCCGGACAATGAAAATGCAATCTTCATATCATCAACTGCCCTCGATGGAAAACCTGAAAAACTTGTAACTCCCTCTCGACAAGTCAAAGGCCTCAGTAATCTGTTGAGTAACTACTACATCCTTTCCTTCCATGGAGCTCACCACTGCACCATTGATTATTGATGCTTCAGTGAAAAAATTGTTCATAGCCTCCTCAAAGATGGACCTCCTACAAAATTTTATACTGCCTTTTATGGTGAGGTGTTTATGCTGCCATTTCTAGGAGGTGCCTGGAGGAGGTGTCAGGAGGTGGTTTTATACGGCTATTTATGGGTCTGAATACTAAGAAAGCATCTGATTCCAGATGAATCCAAAGAGCGAAACATGCACACCATTCCCTCATCAAGCATTGAGAGAACGGATTCAAAGTTAACCTATAGAGCATTGGTAGTGAAATAGCCGAATTGTAGTAGTGAAAATAAGTCGAGTGTGTGGGTATGCCCATGAAAGATTAAAGTGAGAATGCTTTGTGTGCTCAGTTCTCAACCGATTGCAAAGAATGATTTGGAAGCGTAAAGAAGAAGACAGATTCAAGTAAAATATATGATGTGTGAACGATGAAAGACGTTATGGTACACGTGGAGTTCTGGTGAACGTAAGCCATTTGAAATTAAAAAACTTGTATCCATATGATATAAAAGAATTTTAAGAGAATAAAATTTCAACCTTTCGGACACTACTATTTCAATTAAGAAATTGCTATTCAAACAACGTGATAAGGTCTTAATTTATATATGTCTAAGTTGAATCGGATCGGCACAGACACATTCAGCAGACTTTGCTCTTATCTGTTTGAATAAAAGTGTTATCCCTGAATCAGTGTACATAGATCAGCATGGACACACTCAGCAGACTTTGCTCTTATCTGTTTGAATAAAAGTGTTACCCCTGAATCAGTGTACATAGAACTAAGACATATCTAAAAGACCTAAAATATTTCAAAAATAAGAAAACTTAGCATCCGTTAAAAAATATCAGCAAATTGCTGATCTGTTGATAGTGCTCCAACCAAATGTCCTTCTTCAGTACATTATCTCTTATGAAGTGATGTCTTATTTCAATGTTCTTGGTATTTAAAAGCAACATGGGGTTCTGAGTAATTATGATCGCACTAGTGTTGTCACAGAATATGGGTGCTTCAGCACCATCAACAACGTAGTCTCTAAGTTGTTGCTGGATCCATAAAATCTAAGCACACCAGCTCTCAGCTTCCAAGTACCTGCCTTAGTTGTAGATGTAGCTATGGAAGTTTTTGCTTCTTACTGGACCCGGATATCAACCTGTCACTCAAGAACTAAATATTTCCACTAGTAATGTGCTGATAAATCTTGCAACCTAAGTAATCTGCATCAGACTATCTAATCGAAACTTGAGTCTTTGGGATAACAAATACCCAGATTCTGAGTGCATTTTAGATATTTCAAAATACTCTTAACTGCAATAAAATGAGATTGTTTTGGATCAACTTGGAATCTTGCATACACACAAACTATGAACATAATGTCGATCTGCTAGCAGTTAAGTACAATAATCATCCGCTCAACCGTAATAAATGGTTACCTCAATGGCAGTTCCAACTTCGTCTATATCAAGATTAATGGATGCACTCATAGGGGTAGCTGCAACCAAACAATTTTCCATTCCGAACTTTTTCATAAGCCTTTTGGTTTATTTATTTTGGTTTGTGAAGAAACCATTCTCAAGCTTTTTGACATGTAATCCCAGGAAAAAATGTTATCTAGCCCATCATGCTCATCTCAAACTTATCATACATCAGTTTAAAATTTTTTTTCTACAAGCTTAGAATTAGCTGAGGTAAAATGATGTCATCCACATATATTTAACGAATTTGAACAGAGTTTTATCTACTGTTTCAATTACAAAATCACGATCAATCAAAAAATTGTACAAGGTATCATACCTCTTGGTGCTTGTTTTAGACTGTAAAGAGCTTGATCCAGCTTATAAACATAATCTGGGTTGGTATGATTTACGAATCCAGGAGTTTGTGATACATACACTTTCTCAGTTAAAATTCCATTCAATAAATGCACTCTTTATATCCATTTGAAAAATTTTAAAATTATTGAATGCAACATATGCTAAGAAAAATCCTAGTAGTTTCTAATATGGCTACTGGTGCAAAGGTTTCATCAAAATCTACACCTTCTTCTTGTCTGTAGCCTTATGCTACTAATCTGGATTTGTTCCTAACAACTGCTCCATTTTCAATTAACTTATTCCCAAAGACCTATTTAGTACCTATTACAATCTGATATGTTGGACTAAGAACTAGTCTCCAAACTTTATTTCTTTCAAATTGACTAAGTTCTTCCTACATGTCTTCTATCCAGCTTGGTTCAGTTAAGAATAATTCAACCTTATTAGGCTCTATATACGATATGAATGCAGAGTTAAAATATTCATCCATCATCTGGCCTCGCATCCTTAGAGGTGTAGAAGGGTTACCGGTGACCAGTTCAGGTGGATGATTTCTATTCCACCTAAAACTAGGTCCAAGGGGATCTGTGTTAATTTGATCTGGTTCACCTTGTGCATCAGCTTGATCCTCGTCTGATGGGTTGAGTACTATATTGACTATTGGGTCTACTTGAATGTCTTTTGCTGGACCATCTTGGGAATGCTAGATCAGTTTGGGTCTCTTCAGATGGATTGATTGCAACGTCCTATGTTAGTTTTCTAACATGTATCTCATCATCACAAGATTAACTAGATTATTAGCATCTAATCTATTACTTAAATCATTAACAGATGAAACTGATTTATAGTTAAAACTGGATTCATCAAATAAAACATGTATAGACTCTTATATTGTCAGCATTCTGTTACTAAAAACTCTAAAAGCTCTACTGAAAGCTAAGTAGCCTAGGAATATACCACTTCATCACGCTCATCAAAAGCAGATACGTGCATTTTACCATTATTATGTATATAACATCTACAACAAAACACTTTAGGATTTGATATGTCAGGTTGTTTGCCATTGCATATTTCATAGGGTGTCTGCCTTTGTTCTTATTAATCATTGATCTGTTCTGAGTGTAGCATGCAGTGTTCATAGCTTCTACCCAAAACTTTTCAGATATATCTGAATCAACAAGCATAGTTCTAGCAGCTAAAAGTACGATTAGCCTGCTCAGTGAAATCGTTCTATTTAGGTGATCTAACCACAAATAACTCATGCTGGATTTTGTTGTTTTCAAGATAGGAAGATAATTTTTTATTATACCTTGATCTCTCATAATACAATTAATAGATGAAGATTTATCATTTTGAAGATGTTTTAAAATGTTAAATAAGCTTGTCCACTGTAAAGTCCTAGAAACTCATATCGGAATAATCAGTTTAAATTTGATCATATCGGCCTTGAGCTGATTTGAGTATAGAATGCTGGTCAGGTGTGACACATGCTAATCTGGGTATCACATGCTGAGATGATAGAATAGTGGACTAGATCAAGTGTGTTGACCTGATCAAGTTGTTTTGTGCTGATCAAGCTGTCTGCTGATTGAGATGTGCTGATCTGGTGTGAGCTGAATTGATATGGTAGTATTGTACTGTTATGGATAGCACGTGCTGGTAGGTGTAACACGAGCTTATCTGATGACGTGTGCTGATCCGATAAGTGTTGGACTGGGCTAGTATAAGTTGTCCTAAACTGGAAATCAGCTTAGAGGAAGCTTGGATGTCCCGAGCTGGTATCAGCTTAGAGGTCCGTGTTGATCGGAGGTCACTGTAGACCAGCTCAGGCGATTAGTACCCAGGTTACTTAGATAATTTTCTCTGTTATAATCATCATCACTGGCGCATATTCAGCTCTTTCTAGGTGAATAAATACTTGAGGCTTTTGTGATCTGTAAAAATCTCATATTTCTCCCCGTACAGGTAATGCTTCCAGATCTTCAACACAAACACTATGGCTGCTAGATCCAAATCGTGAGTAGGGTAATTCTTCTCATGATTCTTCAGCTATCTTGAGGCATAACCAATCACCCTTATGTTCTGCATCAAAACAGCACTTA
The DNA here is from genome assembly GCA_001598015.1 of Dorcoceras hygrometricum. Lineage (NCBI taxonomy): Eukaryota > Viridiplantae > Streptophyta > Magnoliopsida > Lamiales > Gesneriaceae > Dorcoceras > Dorcoceras hygrometricum. Next base: position 29,410 of record KV011802.1, read on the forward strand.
AACCCAATTTAGATGCATCCGTATAGATAACATAGTTTCTGTGTCTAGACGGTGTGGCTAACACCGGAGCTTCCAGCAATGCTTGCTTCAAACCGTCGAAACCTACTTGGCACTACAGGGTCCACTCATACTTGGCATGCTTCTTGGTTAACGACGTCGAAAGAACTGTCATCTTCAAGAATTCCTTGATGAATCGTCGGTAGTAAACTTCAAGGCCTAAGAAACTGCGTATCTCAGTAACGCTCTTGGGCATTGTCGAGTTCTGAATTGCTTCCACTTTCGCTGGGTCTACCTCAACCAATGTCTTCGAAATCACATGAACGAGAAATGTAACCTTCTCAAGCCAAATCTCACGTTTTTTGAGCTTGGCGGAGAGCTGTCTGTCACTCAAAACCTGCAAAACTATCCAAAGATGCCTGGAATGTTCCTCTTGACTTTTATGAGTAGATCAAGCTCGACAGATAATTTATGTGACTATGGTGGTGTTCGAATCCTCCTGCTCTACCATCATCATGAAAGCTCTACCTACCACACAGACAATCTTTAGAAAGTGGCCCGATGCACCACACATGAAGCATATGTTTTTCCCCATATGCGCTGGCCGGTATGGTTTTTGTGCCACTTCACACAAGGCGACTTATTTTCATTTTTGAGGGAATTGGTGGTTGGTGGTTTCTTTTGGCTGCGGACGTTGTCCCTACAGCCCCGTGGACCAAATTTCGGCCTCCTGAACTGCCTCTGGTCTCTGGGCTATGAATCATGATGTTTTAGCTGGCGCTCTTGCATGATTTCTTTCTAGTATTGTTTGGCCCTCAAAGCTTTATCAACCGTTGTTATGTAATCCTTAGGCTCTGCTAGCCTAACATCATGCTTGATGGTCGGTCGTAGACTGTCGATGAAGTGTCACAGATTCTCTTGAGCATCCCATCCAACTAAGGGAACAAATATCAGCATCACGGAAATTTGCGGATGTAGCCATGCATAGGTAGGTCTTTCTGCTTCAAAGTCAGAAACCACCTCTTCAGTTCGGAACATCAATAGTGATGTAATGATAAAATAACACTTCTTGAATCCATCCCAGGTGAGAGTAGTCAGGTTGATTGTCAGTTTAGATCCCTCCCACCAGATCATGGCATCATCACTCAGCATATAGATGGCACATTTAGGTTGATCGTGGTCTGCTAGATGCAGGTAGTCGAAAATGACCTCTAGGGGTTTGATCCAGCTCTCGGCCACTAGTGGATCAGTGGTGTCAGTAAACTCTTTGGGGCATCATCGTCTGAACCGTTCCTATGGCCCTCTTGGTTAAGCCCTCACCCCGCTGGTTGTCCACCTACATAACCAACTTGTTCCACCAATTGTTCTAGCAACTGAGTCATTCCGGATAGGACATAGCCGCTGCTGTCCAAATTATCATCCTCTTCTAGGGTATTTACCCTATCACCCATAGCCTGATTCCACCACATGTCCAACTTAATAGAATTTAACCTTAAATAAAACTTTACCCTTTAAAATGTAACTAAAATTAAATACTTGGTGGTGTGGCTGCAGAAAACTGACTCGCACTGGAGGCGAGCAATTATCATACAGGACCATGCTCTGATACCAAGTTGAAACGCCTGCGCTGATTCTTTTAAAAAAAATAAAAGCTGGGAAATTTATTTTTTTGAAGATTAGATGAAGAAACGCGTTCAAACAAACAATGCCAAATAATTAACTCATGATATGTTTAAACCAGAACTCCTTGATAAAAATTAACGTAAAAATTTGAATCCAAAATTTACAAGGTTTCTCTCAAATCAAATTTCCTCCTCCGAAAGTTAGAATAACATCAAATGCAGATTGCAGTGGAAAAACAAGTGTCCTTCAATAAATGCACTCTCATCTCTGGCTCAGCTCTCATCTGTCAGCCTCACATACATCTCTCACATGTAAGATTGAAAGCTAGTGAGCCTAGAGGCCCAACAAATGAAATCGGATAACGAATAATAAATAGTACAGTCACATGCGTAAAAAAATTCAATTATAGTAATATCATTAAATAAAATCCGCAAAAAACCTTTTAATTATTCATCAGTATCTTTTATGAAGTGTGGCTCAAACATTTTCCTCATTCATAGTTGCTTGATCAAGCTTATATGTAGTAGGATTGGTGAGACACCCTTACCCGAAGGTCGACATTCACACACCCATACTCTGTCATGTTGGTGGGGCCCCAACCCATCGATCGACATCCACACACCTGTAATTTGGTGGGGCACCTCGATCGTTGGCTGGGAACCACACACCCGTAATTTGACTCATAAATTTGCCATAAATCATATGAAACCTCAGAAGTTTTGCTTAAAGCTTTCTTTCCTTCACCTTGAAAAATCCTCAATAAAAATAGTAGGTGCACACTAATTTCATTTTTAAAATATCACCCACCCACGCTCACAGCCCTTGTAAAATAACGGCATTTGAAATATGGCTGAGAGCTCCCACACGCACAGGCTGCCCGAATTTTCTGTTATTTTTCAAAGATGTTGGGAGCACACACACAACAAATCTTAGGGAACTGTAAACAGATCGGACCTAAATATTAATGAACGTAATACTGGATATTTTGCTCCTAATTTGTTTACTTGGTTGTCAGCTGGATCGGAACAGACTAGAGCTGACACCGAAGACTATACAGAACGAATGAACCGCTGAACTCAGTTAATAAAGACACTCAAAATAGACCAAATTGGAACAGGTTGTACATTCAAAACAGATCGGAGTATATTAGCTTGATTAAACAGTCGGGACAGAACAAGTTAGGCCGAATCTAGTCAAAACATATAGGTTAGATTAGAACAGAACATAATGGGTCAGATAAGACCAGAACGGTAGGTCATATCAGAGCAAAACATAATAGGTCGGACCAGATCAAAACATGTAAAATAGACAGATCCATATAAGTAACTCAAATCATATCAGACAATCAAAGCAGCTCAGAACTGAACATAAAGAGTTGGATCGTATCAAATAGTCAAATCGGCTCAAAACAATTAAAGCAGCTCAGAACAGAATAAGGAGTCGGGTGTTATCAAAATAGTAAACTCAGATTAGAACAATCAAAGCAGCTCCGAACAGAACATAATGGTTTGGGTCATTTCAGGGCAGCCAAATCAGAACAGAACATACAAATCAGCTCAGAATAGAACATGAGGGGTCTGATCAGCTTAGAACAGTACATGACGGGTCAGATCAGCTCAAAAAAGTCATGTTAGCTGAGAAAGGGCTTTCAGATTAGAGCAGAGTTCCTTCCAATCGGACCAGCATGGACTATCAGATCATAACAGAGTTCCAATCAGACCAGCACGGCATATGAGATCAGAACGGAGTTCCAATCAGATCAGCATGTCCTATTAGATCAGAACAGAGTTCCAACTATATCAGCACGGCCTATCAGATCAGAAGAAAGTCCAAACCCAACTAGCATGGCTTATCAGGTCGAAATAGAGTCCAAATCCTACTAGCGCGGCATATAGATCATAACAAAGTCCACGTCCGACTTGCGTTTTATCATATCAGAACAGAACATACTGCCACTGTGCTTCCTAGTAAATTTTTTTTGAAAAACATTTCAACGACCTGCACTCCATGCATGCAGTGCTCAAAACTCACTCGGACTTCCAGATAGGCTTGACACAACATACAGAACACACATGCATACAACGGACTCACACACAGAATATCATCCTATCGATGCATGTTAAAAATCCAAACTTTAAATGATTTGCAGACACGAAATCGGATGCCACAGATAGTTCGCAACATTTTATGAATTCACAGATGCAGCAAAAAATGGAAAACAACTTGGCTTTTGATAGGACAACGGTTCAGAGGCAATCTTCAGTTGGTATGCACTATGATCACGTTCTGCAATAGTCCAGAAATCTGAAAATTTTGGTCCATAGACTCCTAGAACCCTATCCTCCTCTCAGTTTAAATTCTAGTTTTGTGTTTTACGTGTAGGATTATGGGGGAGGTGTTATCTATTTAGAAGCCTTACATTTAAAAAGTGCTACACCATAAATAATGAGATTAAAGTGCTAATACCTAGACTTAAAACCCTCAAGAATTAAAATATCGCCTTTCCAGAATTTTTATCTTTTCCTTAACTAGGGTAGCTGGACCGAATTTTATAAAATTTTCCTTATAGAAATAATAATAATTTTTACCGTGCTCGGGAAATCCCTCCGAAAATCTCCTTTCGGACCAGCAATCCTGCACTGTATCATTAAAATAATAAGGACGCCAAGTAAAAATCATTTTACACTTAAAAATAAATTAGTTGGTCTATGTGTCTAAACTGGATTCCTAGACATTACTTGGATTTACCGTTGCCCACAGTTTCACCTTTTGAGTTACCACCAAATGTGATTTTTCGACCACCGATCTTCTTGAAATCCGTCAACAGCTTGGAGTCTCCTATCATGTGCCTTGATCATACACTATCCAGATACCATGTAGATCTCCTCAACAGCTCTCCTCTGCTAACCTTCAAACAGAACTAAATTTTTGATACCCAGTTTTACTGTGGTCCAGATTGGATTAACCCTTTCGAACCCAAACCTGAACCACTCTAAAAGTTCATTGACTATGTGCATCCAAAAAGGTCTGTGCATAACCGGTGAGTGATCTATTGAGATTATGTCTCGCATTTTTATCATTTAAATCATTTCTCATCTGAACCATTTTAATTTGGCATTTTCTGGCTCTCTTTGAATTACATCTTTTCTGGTTCAGATCAGAAGAACAAGGATTTGGTTTTACTCCAATCTTATCCAATATGTTCTTTAGACAGCTTGGCTTGGAACCCTCATGCTCAACATTTCCTATACCTTGTTTTTCTGTCTGGTTCAGTTAAGCCCGTTCTGATCATTATACTTGATAGACTCAAGGGGGTTGTGTCACACTGGCTTTGACAAAACTCATTTCTTGAATTTTTCTCTGGCCAGATCTGACTGATTATAACTTTCACTTGAGCTGCTTTCACTTGAGCTGCTTTCATCACTCATTTCTTGAATTTTTATCTTTTAACGGCTTTTGAGTTTCATGCAACTTGTTCTGTGAAAAAGAAGACTTAGTCCAAGAATTAACCATTTGATTCAATCTTTGGTTCTCGACAGTGATTTACTCAGACTTGAAACATAATCTTCATTTTCAATTATTATCTTACTCAATTGTGTCTTCAAACAATCTGATTCCTCAAGCTGTTCATATCCTGATGCATCTTATCTATCGTAAAGACTTTTGTTTTTTACTTTAACTTCCTCAAATGTCTGCGAAAGCTTTTTGTACTCATAGACCATGTCATTTAGTGCTGAAATTAGGTATTCTCGTGTAAATTTGATATTTGAGAAGATGAATACCTCATCATTGTCATTAGACATTGTACACAATGTACTTCTTACTTCTCACTCTGACTAGAAAAAATGCTGGAAGTACTTTCATCTGAATATGAATCAGCCCAATTTCTCTTATTCTCCTTATCAACAAGAAACTTTCTAATCACATTTCCTTCTAACTGATTTCTTGTCATTTCTACCATGCCTCTGTTGTAATGACTTCTTGTCATCTTTTTTAGGCTTAGTGCAATCTGCTACGAAATGACCAGGCCTGCCACAGTTAAATAACTAAGCAATCTGCTACGAAATGACCAAGCCTGCCATAGATAAATAGTTTAAATCAGTAGCAGTCTGTTCATTTTTATGATTTTTATTTGAAAATGAGGGATATTGATTTCTTCTCATAAATTTCTCAAAATTCTTGATAGATAGGGACATGACGTCATTGCTGATCTGTTGAGCTGTCTTCTAAGGCTTATAATTTGTAGCCACAATCGCCTTTGTTGGTTGAGATATTGAAGGCTCTCCTTCCGATTTGTTATCTAGTTCAAACTCATATTCTTACAGATCCGCAAATAGATCATGTTCCAGCTTTTTGAGATCTTTTGAATCTCTTATAGCCATATTCTTACATCCTACTCTCTTGGTCAAGCCATCACCTTTAGAGTCACTTCCCTGTTGGTTACTCCTTTTCCAAGAGCTATGAGCTTGATCAAAATGCTGCTGAAATGTACATCAAATTCCGCCATTGTCTCGCATGGTTTCATTTTCACTGAATCAAACTTCTGGATGGCAACAGTTAGCTTTTTCTCTTTGGTTCTCATTTCCTTCGCAGAGCTGGGTCAATTTTCCCTGACGTCCTTGGCCATTGTAAAAATCTTGATCTAACTGAACATGTTCTTACCCAGTGTTTTATGGAGTATGTCCTTGACAACATTATCAAGATTGACCTTTCTTTTATCCTCGGAAGTTTACTTGTATCTTGCCTTTTTAACTATGTGAGGAGCCACATCTGATATGACAACTGCTATGTTTGCTTTCATGATCTTCATTGGATTATCAGTAATAACAAACCACATATCATCGTCATGAGCTGTCATATGAGCCTGCATACGAATCTTTCAATCATCATAACATTCTTAGAAAAATATAGGGATCTATTGAAGGATGCCATAGATAATATGAAATCAACTAGGAAAAACACAAATGTAGAGGGGATGAATAAACTCCTTTTAAAATTTTGTACTTAAAAATCGATTTTACAAATCAACTGAGTTACCAGCTGATAGCAGTACTTAGTCTAATATATTTCTTGACCAATTAAAATCTATTATGCGGAAAAGAGCTCAATCAAATAGTTGACAAAGATATGCAAATGCGTGTAAGCTTAAATCAGATAAGAAGCAGAGATTTTGTTTCTGGAAGTTCAAACCAGAGCTTTTACCTCTCCCCTTCTTCTAAACTGGAAGGATATTCACTAGAGGACTTTGAGTAAGATACACAGTATCATAAACCACTCAGTTAGGCAGTACCCATGCTAAGCACGCTTCTTATAATCAGCACATATGTTGTTTTTACAGTGAATTTGCAAGGCTTAAGCTGTTCTAGTCACATAAAGTTAAGCTTTTCCGTTAGGATCGAATACAGATTTTGTGCCAAGATATTCAGCACACAGCTCTGAACTAATAATAACATGAGCTGCAATAGTCCTGGTCCTTGAAAACTATGAGCAGCGAGAAGTACATCAGATTAGGTATAAAAACAAAGCGGAAAACATCTGAATGTACTCTCTAAGATTTAAAAATCGAAAGCTGATGGTTTGAATTTTAGAATAGGTGCCCAACTAGCCAACTTATGGCATGTGGATTTTTGTTGACTCTATGTAAAATGATCTTTATTTATGAAATTTACATATTTACGGCATTATTTATCTTTATTATTGTGATTAAAAATTGTTGGACAAAGACCTTGAATGCAGTATAGTGTATGTTAGATGTGATAGTGAATTTGATGGCTATCATGAAACACATCTAATAGTAACTATGTATTCTAAACGAGTTCCTAGTCCATTGGACCATCCAAAAGTGGATAAGGGCCGCCCGAGCTTGAGATTAGAAGCTACGAAGCAAAGTACCACATTTCATTGGTAGGGAACATAGTAATGTTCTGAGCATGTAGATGGATAGTGACATGGTGATCAATCGAACTATCCTCGTTTGGACGTTCCAAGTGGTTATCATTTGTCGAGTGGATTAAGTCCGAGGTCTTGGTTGTACAGATTAGTCATCACTACTCGAACATAATTGAGACTTTACATGATAGGTGACTCACTTTGACCCATTTAACGACTCTTTTAGGGTCATCAGGTGGTGGGATAGGGTGAGGTCCCGATGCATGTAGGAGTCGATGCTTCGTTGTCGAGGATTCACCGCTCGCCCTTGTGCGTGGATATCCTATGCTCTCTGAGTAGATAATAGTGTGACAAATATCTGGCCAGAGTACTATATGTGTTTTAGGTAAACAATTTTACCTATTAGCACATGCGATATCACTATTTGACTCCAATATTCATGGATATCAAATCTCTAGCGACTCTCGATTTACCAATGATCGTTGATTCGGTCGGGATATTTGAGCTGAAAGGATCGGACTGTACGCTAACCATGACCAACTGGTTCTTGCAGGAACTATCAGTGATACCTAGGGGATTATGGGGTGATGTTGCTAGACGCTTTATCATGATCCGATGGGTAAGTCCGAAAATTGTTTCAGAGTCACAAAGAGTTGTGAGCCCACGGCTGGCTGTATCCCTGAACCATTGAGGGTCACACAAGTAGTGATTTCTTAATTTCCATACGGAAAATGCACTCAATTTGTTGAGTATAATAGGAGGAAGGATGGAAGTGTGACTTCCTAAAATTAACTGGGAAAAGTTGTATTCACAACTGATATTCTGGGTTGAGAATTCCATTCTTTCCTCAAGTTATGTTTTTCTCCTCCTCCTCTTTTCCCCTCGACGTCGTCGTGTCGTCGCCATCGTAAGTTGTTCCGACCATCTCGGCGAGGAGATTCCGTTCGTGAAACTTTCGTTGATCTTCTAGTGCAAACCAACGAAGGAATTGAGATTCCGGCCGTGGACCGGATTAGGAAGGTCGTAGCTTTTCAACCGTTGAATTTCCAATTCCTAGTGGAACTGGTCGGAGCCAGGTGCCTAGACGCCAGCAAGGTAATCTTCTAAACATCCTATAAATGTTAGTTTATTTTTTAGATGTATTGACCGTTCCCGAGCTCAAAAATTTTTAAACTTCCGCTACGCCCTGGGAGCGGGATCCTGATCCGCCGCTGCGCCAACACCTTATTACCTCAATTGGCTAAGAAATTTAAAGATCGTCTTGAACTAGGAAAATATTGCATATACACTTGAGAAGTATCCCCCTGATGAGGCTCCAGTTAACCTGAGGAGCTTCAAACATTCAAGGATTGGTGTGACCATGACTTGAGAGCCAAGTTTTATATGTAGGCTTCTATGTCTGATGAGTTATAGAGGTGTTTTGATGATGCTAAGAGTTCCTAAAATTGGCTGGGTAAGTATGACTTTCCATATAGCTGATAGGGGCCTAACTGTTATTTTGGATTAGGTGGTCCGAAAAATTGTGTTCACATAATAATGCTCAGTTTTTAAATTGTGAAGATCAGTCCGATCTGATCATCGATCGGAATTATGATGCTTGAAACCAATATTCCCTGGCCCTGGTACTGACCTGGGCCCATTAACCTGGTTTAAACCCACGAAAAATCTATAAGTAGGGGCTTAGGGGAGTCATTTACACACACCATTTGTATTGACAACAAAATAACTCCCCGCCCCTTCTCCCTCTCGCCCTCCTCCCGCCGTCACGTCTCTGCCACCGATGTCGTCGGAATTCGTTTCGACCGTCTCGTTGTGGGGATTCCGTTCGTGAAATCTTCACTGTTTTTATAGTGCAAACCAGCGAAGGAATTGAGATTCCGATCGTGGATCGGATTGGGTGTTCATCAACCGTTCTACTGTTGGAGGGTCATTTCCCTCGTGGACTGGTTGGATCCAGGAGCCTAGTCTGCAAAGGTCAACGCTCTAATCATCCTATGTATGTTTATTATTTAATTTCGTGTATTGACCGTTCCCGGGCATTCAAATTTTTAAACTTCCGCTGCGCCCTGGGAGTGGGATCCAGATCCATCGCTGTGACAAAATCGGTATCAGAGCTTCAGGCTCGGATCTGTCAATACTCGATTCTGGCCAATTGCATCAAATTATAGATTTTTCCAAAAAAATTCCCGACGACGTGTACCATCGCCGCGCGCACGTTGCGCAGGTGATGCGCCTGTCGGCCGTGCGCATCGCTCCACATGCCGTGCAACTATGGCATGCAATCATGGTCGTCTATCGCTTCGTCGGGCGTTGCGCGCCTGTCGCACACGTCGTGAGCGCGCGCCTCTCCATCCGCTACGCGCTCCCGTCGCCCTGCCTGTGTGTGCTGGCCGCGCAGCAGGCCGCCACCAGTGCACACTCGTCGTGCACGGTGTCCTGAACGCATGTGGCGGTTGGGGCACCACCCGTGCGGTGGTGTGCCGGGGCAGCGATGCGGCGGCGTTTTTGCTTCCTAGGGTTTTTCCGGGCCTGTCCCGAGCAGCCCTTGTTGGGAACCATGGCGGATCCGGATCACGCCTCCCGGTGAGGCAGCGGAAGAACAAAAATTGGGCCGGGAGACGATCAATACAATTCAAAATCAAACACAACCATAGGGTGTTTTGTGGATTACCTTGCTGGCAACTCGTGCCTGGCTCCAAACGGAATTACAAGAACGCCGGCTCTTCACGGTAGGCGGCGGTAGATCCGTCAATCAGGTCCACGACCGAAAACGATCTCCCTCCGATCAACCTGCACTAGAAGACAGAAGGATTTTATCGCCAACGGATTCTCCTCAAAAAGTTGGCCGGAGCAAGTCCGGCGAGCGGCGGCGAGCGGCGGCGTGCACCGGCGGCGGCGTGAGGTTGGAGAAGAAAGGGGCGGCGGCTTTTTGGCTCTAGGGTTAGGGTTTTAATCAAGTGTTATGATTGATTAAGTTGTGTTGTGAGTTATGAAGTCCTAGTCTAATTAAATAGACTTGTGATAGACTTGGACCAGCCCAACGGGCCCGGGTCCAACGGGTGAACATTCGGTTCATCTCTATCACTGTGACTTCATCGTAACTCCGATCGCCGATCAGATCGGACCGATCAACTCAGTTTCCAAAACTGAATACTATGATCTGAAAAACCATTTTTCAGAACCCCAGTGCAAATTGACCGTTTTGCCCCTCAACAGCGGGAAATCACGATTTGTCCCCTGTTGACTTTTAGGAAGTCGCACTCCCAAAAATCCTCTTCCCTTGCTCAACACATTGAGCTCAGTATCCATGCGGGAATCTCAAATCCAGTACTTGTGTGACCCTCAATGGTTCAGGGATACAGCTAGCCGTGGGCCCACAACCATTGTGGCTCCGGAATCACAATTCCGGACTTGCCCATCGGATCATGGTAAGAGCGTCTAGCAATTTCGCCCCATGATCCCCTAGGTATCAGTGATAGTGCCTGCAAGAACCAGTTGGTCGTGGTTAGCGTACAGTACGGTCCTTTCAATCCATATATCCC
>KV011802.1:44074-60930 GCA_001598015.1 Dorcoceras hygrometricum
TCCACTCGACAAATGGTAACCACTTGGAAAGTCCGAACGAGGGTAGTTCGATAGATCACCAGGTCACTATCTATCTGCATGCTCAGAACATCACAATGTTCCCTACCAATGAAACATGGTACTTCGCATCGCAGATACTAGTCTCGAGCTCGGGCGGCCTTATCCTCATTTTGACGGCCCAATCGACTAGGAACATGTTCAGAATACACAGTGACTATTAGATGTGTTTCATGATAGCCGTCATACCCACTATCACATCTAACATATACTATAGTGCATTCTAGGTCTTTACTCAACACAATTGTTAATCATTATACAACTCAATGAAAGTAAAGAACGCCATAAACAAATGAGAATATCATATATAAATATTGTCATATACAAGAGTCTATAAACCCACACGACACAAGTTGGCTAGTTGGGCATCTACTCTAATAGCCCTACGGGTTTTTGTGCCGATACTTGCTATCTGGCTTCTTGGTTGGACCAAAATTAGTTTTTGAAATTTTTGAGATGTTGGAACTAAAATTGTTTTAAACCCAAAATTATTTGATGCAATTAAAAGAACAAAATATGATTTTATTTATAAAATATGATTTTTTATTTAAAATGATTTTTTTTGATAAAAGCAAATTTGATTTGTTTATTTTATTTATATCAATTAATTGGAAATAATGTTGTTTGGGAGCCATGCCCAATGTTAGGTGTATGCTGGTTTTACATTGTTTGGTTTTAATATTGTTGAAATCATTTTAAAGTGGGCCTGGTTTATGGTTCATTCCCACCCCTTTAAATGTATCCCTATTTGTCATGGATACTTGAATGTAAGTATTAGACTTACTGGGAGATTATATTGAAGATGGTGGAGATGATGATCAAAGATATTGAAAACCGAATACATGTAAACTCGAAACTTATGTAATAGGATTGCATTTGCATATTGCATATCACCTAGGATTGGACCTAGATCCGTGCTTGGAAACAACAGACCGCATAGCTCTTGGCTATCGATCATCCCTGTTATATATGTGATATATATCTATTGAATCAGCAAATTTTAAATTTGATTTAAAATTAATGAGACCCAAATTCAAAATTAAAATCCTTTATTTTAAATTTGATTTAAAATTTATATCAGGATTAAATTGCATGATTAAATTGAAGAACTTAGTTTATTGATAGTTACGAGGTCGTGTGACAAGACGTAATCTAAGAGAGTCCTTCATAGTTCGGCTTAAAAATGGCTTGTACCGGCTGGGCTCACTTAGGGGCGTTGCTTTGTCTTAGGAAGTTGGATTTTAAGTGGGCCTTAGCCCCTCCAAAAACCTGGAAGCACTCTCAGAGAATGTTAGTCCGTGGCTTCTAAATTGATCATAACACAAAAGTTTATTCGATAATATCATGAAACTAAGGGAATTTAAATGTACAGTGTATGCTCACTCTCAAAATATACAGTGTATGCTCACTCTCAAAATGTAACCTCACACACTGGGAAGTGCTTCTATGAAAGCTGATATCTGCTTTCTTCCCACTTTTTGTTGTACATCTCTCACTGCTTTGTTTCATTATGCTCTTGTGCACACACCCTTTACTGCTGCCAGCTTCTGCTCTTGATATAGCCACTTGTGTATTTCTATCCGTTGGACATAGAGGTGTAGCCGTTGTAAAGTTCTGACAGTGTTGTACCTTGTGTCCTTTTTCATTTAATACAATTGCAGGCTTTGTAGACTTTCAGCTCTCTTCATTTAATATGCTGCAGCTTTTGATTTTAAATTGAGCTCTGTCTTGATGTATACGTTGCAACAAATCAGATTGAACTTGATTAAACAATTCCTCGTATATTCTCAAGTTGTATCTGAGGTGGTTTCTGTCCTCTGAGCTGGTTGATGATCTCACCCAGCTGGTCCCTGAACTGGTCTATACCAGCTGGTTCTGTTCACTTCTTATCTGCTTTTAGTTATGAGCTGCTCTTGACCACAACTGCTCTAAGCTAATTCTGCTCTTCGTAACTCAGCTCTTCTTCTACATAGAACTACTTGATCAGCTTGGATATCCTCTGCTGAACCATCTTGGGCGTCCCCTCACTATTTCAGCTTTGGATTACCTTGCTAATCTTCCTTTGCTGATCCAGCTCGGGCGTCCCCTCACTGTTCCAACTTGGATGTCCTCGATCAGCATTAAGAGCGTCCCCTCACTGTTCCAACTTGGATGTCCTCGATCAGCATTAAGATATTCTCTATCAGCTCTCTTCTTTTCTAACTGCTCTCATCTTCTTCACGCAGCTGATATGCTACAGTGCATTGTTCCAGCTCGCTGCTGAACTGCTACATTTCTCTTCATCCAGCTTGATTCCGTTGCAGGTTCATAATCCGGTTGGGAACCAAGTATGAAAATATTCAAGGTTCGGGATGAACTTGCATTTGTTCGCATGAGACCAGTGCTACCTCCTCCAAAACGGTCCAACGAGTAAGACTCACCACTATGTCGTGACGTAAGCTGCTTTTTGGCCAAATTCCTTCGTTTAGGCCTCCGAACTCGCATTTGTATGTTTCAGCTCAACCTGCGCACTTAAGTTAAATCGTTAGTAAAATAATAGCAGGTTTTGTGTTAATCAAAAGTTAGATTCTGATCTGTAAACACAGATCCAACAATCTCCCCCTTTTGATTTACACAAAACCTGAATATACATATGCAGATATGTTTATGCTTGAAATTATTTCTCCCCATTTTTGTGGAAACAAAAAGAGTTTGAAATCTTCTCTCCCCCTTTAAACTCCCCCTCAACAGATCATGGGGTATTTTTATTTTCGAAATAAAAACATTATGCACAGGAAGACAGTTTGTCGAAAACATTATGCATGCATGAGATTTTGAAGACAAAGTCTATGCTACTCAAAATTTCTCATTTATATAGACCAGAGGAGCAATATAAGATTCAATTTACAGAATCTCTTCCATTTTTCCCCAAGCCTTAGCCTCGCCCAGCCCTAGAGATATTGGGTTCCACAGATCTCGCGCAATCTATCAGCTCGTCAGAAGAGAAGTTTCCTCTTTTTCCTTTCGAGAAATAGCTCTGCATTTCAATAGACATTCCTCCCCCTATCCATATAATGAATTTTGAAAATCTTAAAAATTTTGTAGCATAGGCAAGCTTTCGAAGGACTATCAGAGCAGACATTATTTCAAAACCGTTTAAAAAATATATCTTCGAAAAGAAATGCACTATTCAAGAACAACCTACTCTGATACCACTTGTTAGGATAAAAAATCGGGGTTGTTCGTCAGCTCTGCCACAACTCACGTTGGCTCTCACACAGCCTTGACATCAACCCTGTAATTTACGTGCATTTAAAAATTAGGAGTTGAAAAACCAGCACGCAACTCAAATCGGATCGCGTTTATGTAGAACCAGCTCGGCGCTAAACCAGCGCAGTGCAAGAGCCTGGTTATAGCTGGTCGTTTGAAACCAGCTCAACAAAAGAGCAAGCGATCTGGTTATTTATTACTTGAGCTGCAATAGCTCAGTGTTCTTTAATACTTGTGCACCGAGATACAGATTGAGTAATAAATTTAAATCACGCGGAAATAACTCAAACTGCACTCTTAGATTCGAAGGCCTTTTAAACATTTTTAAACACAGTTATAAATATGAAGTACGTATGAATGAATGCAGTAAAGCAGTAAAGGAATACGCTGATTTGTTTCTGGAAGTTCGGAGCTCAATATCCTACATCTTCCCTTCTTCCGCAACGAGAAGGATCCACTAGAAGACTTTGATTACAACGACCTCCGCTGCAAACCACTCCTACGACCCTCGGCCGCAAGAACTCCTAGCAACACCACTGCACACCAACCCGCAAGCTGCGCGTGTCTAACTCACTTCTTTACTGCCTCAGTGAGAAAGGCTACAAGGACTTGTTTAACGTCTCTGTCTAAAGACTACAATGATTTTGTGTTTTTGATTCACTCATTTTTCTGTTCAGCTCAACTCTCGTATGTATGAGTGAATCGCGTGTGAGAAATATACAGTGTATGCTCACTCTCAAAATGTATTCTCACACACTGGGAAGTGTTTCAATGAAAGATGATATCTGTTTTCTTCCCTCTTTTTGTTGTGCATCTCTCACTGTTTTGTTTTCATTCTGCTATTGTGCACACACCATTTACTGTTGTCAGCTTATGCTCTTGATATAGCCTCTTGTGCAATTCTATATGTTGAACACAAAGGTGTAGACATTGTAAATTTATGACAGTGTTGTACCTTGTGTCCTTTAGTATTTAATGCAATTGCAGGCTTTGTAGACTTTCAGCTCTCTTCATTTAATATGCTGCAGCCTTTGCCTAAATTGAGCTATGTCTTGATGTAGACGTTGCAGCAAAATATTTTGAACTTGATTAAACCATTCCTCGTATATTCTCAAGTTGTATCTGAGGTGGTTTCTGTTCTTTGAGCTGGTTGATGATCTCACCCAGCTGGTCCCTGAGCTGGTCTCTACCAGCTGGTTCTGTTCACTTCTTATCTGCTTTTAGTTCTGAGCTGCTCTTGACCACAACTGCTCTAAGCTGATTCTGCTCTTCATAACTCAGCTCTTCTTCTACGCAGAACTACTTGATCAGCTTGGATCTCCACTGCTAAACCAACTTGTGCGTCCCCTCACTGTTATAGCTTTGGATTACCTTGCTAATCTTCCTTTGCTGATCCAGCTCGGGCGTCCACTCACTGTACCAGCTTGGATGTCCTCAGCTGAACTAGCTCGGGCATCCCCTCAATGTACCACCTTGGATGTCCTCGATCTGCATTAAGATATTCTCTGTCAGCTCTCTTCTTTTCTAACTGCTCTCATCTTCTTCACGCAGTTGATCTGCTACAGTGCATTGTTCTAACTCGCTGCTGAGCTGCTACATTTCTCTTCATCCAGCTTGCTTCCGTTGCAGGTTCATAATCCGGCTGGGAACCAAGTATGAAAATATGCAAGGTTCGGGATGAAGTTGCATATTTTCGCATGTGACAAGTGTTACCTCCTCCAAAATGGTCCAATGAGTAAGACTCACCACTACGTCGTGACGTAAGCTGCTTTTTGGCCAAATTCCTTCGTTTAGGCCTCCGAACTCGCGTTTGTATGTTTCAGCTCAACCTGCGCACTTAAGTTAAATCGTTAGTAAAATAATAGCAGGTTTTGTGTTAATCAAAATTTAGATTCTGATCTGTAAACACAGATCCAACAATCTCCCCCTTTTTGATTTACACAAAACCTGAATATACATATGCATGTATGTTTATGCTTGAAATTATTTCTCCCCATTTTTGTGGGAAACAGAGTTTGAAATCTTCTCTCCCCCTTTAAACTCCCCCTCAACAGATCATGGGATATTTTTATTTTCGAAATAAAAAAAATTATGCACAGGAAGACAGTTTGTCGAAAACATATGCATGCATGAGATTTTGAAGACAAAGTCTATGCTACTCAAAATTTCTAATTTATATAGACCAGAGGAGCAATAGAAGATTCACTTTACAGAATCTCTTCCATTTTTCCCTAAGGCTTAGTCTCGCCCAGCCCTAGAGATCTTGGCGTCCACAGATCTCGTGCAATCTATCAGCTCGTCCGAAGAGATGTTGCCGCTCTTTCCTTTCGAGAAATCTCTCTGCAGTTCAATAGACATTCCTCACCCTATCCATATAATGAGTTTTGAAAATCATAAAAATTTTGTAGCATAGGCAAGCTTTCGAGGGACTATCAGAGCATACATGATTTTAAAACCGTTTAAAAATATATCTTCAAAATGAAATGAACTATTCAAGAACAACCTGCTCTGATACCACTTGTTAGGATCGAAAAAACGGGGTTGTTCGTGAGCTCTGCCACAACTAACATTGGCTCTCACACAGCATTGACATCAGCCCCGTAATTTACGTGCATTTAAAAATTAGGAGTTGAAAAACCAGCACGCAACTCAAACCAGATCGCGTTTATGTAGAACCAGCTCGACGCTAAACCAGCACAGTGCAAGAGCCTGGTTCAAGCTGGTCGTTTGAAACCAGCTCAACGAAAGAGCAAGCGATCTGGTTATTTATTACTTGAGCTGCAATAGCTCAGTGTTCTTGAATACTTGTGCACCGAGATACAGATTGAGTAATGAATTTAAATCATGCGGAAATAACTCAAACTGAACTCTTAGATTCGAAGGCCTTTTAAACAGTTTTAAACACAATTATAAATATGCAGTGCGTATGAATGAATGCAGTAAAGCAGTAAAGGAATACGCTGATTTATTTCTGGAAGTTCGGAGCTCAATATCCTACATCTCCCATTCTTCCGCAACGGGAAGGATCCACTAGAAGACTTTGATTACAACGGCCTCCGCTGCAGCCCACTCCTATTACCCTCGGCCGCAAGAACTCCTAACAACACCACTGCACACCAGCCCGCAAGTTGCGCGTGTCTAACTCACTTCTTTACTGCCTCAGTGAGAAATGCTACAAGGACTTGTTTAACGTCTCTGTCTAAAGACTACAATGATTTTGTGTTTTTGATTCACTCATTTTTCTGTTTAGCTCAACTCTTGTATGTATGAGTGAATCGCGTGTGAGAAATATACAGTGTATGCTCACTCTCAAAATGTATTCTCACACACTGGGAAGTGTTTCTATGAAAGCTGATATCTGTTTTCTTCCTCTTTTTGTTGTGCATCTCTCACTGTTTTGTTTTCATTCTGCTCTTGTGCACACACCCTTTACTGCTGTCAGCTTCTGCTCTTGATATAGCCTCTTGTGCAATTCTATCCGTTGAACACAGAGGTGTAGACGTTGTAAATTTATGACAGTGTTGTACCTTGTGTCCTTTAGCATTTTATGCAATTGCAGGCTTTGTAGACTTTCAGCTCTCTTCAGTTAATATGCTGCAGCCTTTTCCTAAATTGAGCTATGTCTTGATGTAGACGTTGCAGCAAAATATTTTGAACTTGATTAAACAATTCCTCGTATATTCTCAAGTTGTATCTGAGGTGGTTTCTGTTCTTTGAGCTGGTTGATGATCTAACCCAGCTGGTCCCTGAGCTGGTCTCTACCAGCTGGTTCTGTTCACTTCTTATCTGCTTTTATTTCTGAGCTTCTCTTGACCACAACTGCTCTAAGCTGATTCTGCTCTTCATAACTCAGCTCTTCTTCTACGCAGAACTACTTGATTCGCTTGGATCTCCTCTACAGAACTACACAGATCCAACAAATGGTGGGATGATGAGCTTAAGGCAAGGTGCTATATGATAGCATTTATGTCTAACGAATTACAGCGGCGATTTGAGAAGACGAAGTATGCTGCTGGCATACACCTTCACCTCAAAGAGTTGTGTGGGGAGAACTCTCGGACTGAGAGGTTCACTACTGTCAAGGAGCTCATGACAAGCCACATGCGTGAGGGGACTTCGGTCTGCGAGCATGGGGTTCGTATGATTGGGCTCATTGAGAAGTTAGTGGGCCTTGATATCACGCTTCCAAATGAGCTGTCTGTGAATCTGCTTCTCCTCTCCCTCCTTGCTGTGTTCGACCCCTTTGTGGTCAACTTCAACATGAACAAGCTGGAGGCCACCCTTGAAGAGGTGGTAAACATGCTTGTCGTGTTTGAGGGGATCATAAAGACGGACAAGTCCGTCCTCCTTTTGGGCTCTTCTCTCTCTGCGAAGAAAGGGCCCAAACGCAAGGATAATAAGTGTTCTGTCCCTGCGAAGGAGGGAAAGCCCGCCAAGAAGCCCAAGGAAACGGCTTCAAAGCCGAACAAATCTGAAGATGTTTGCCACCACGGTCAAAAGCCTCGGCATTGGAGGAGGAACTGTAAGGATTGCCTCGAGCAGTTACGAACTGCAAAAGGTATGTTCTACATTGAAATAAATATGTTTCTTAACTCGACTTCTTGTGTACTTGATACCGGATGTGGATCTCATATCTGCAATGACTTGCAGGTAATGACAAGAAGTCGACGTCTTAGGGAGGGTGAGACCCACTTGAGGCTTGGAAACGGAGCAAGGGTTGTGGCCGTAGCTATAGAAGATTCATTTATTTCTTAATTAAAATTTTAAGTTGTTGTTGAGAAACGTCTTATTTGTTCCCGAATTAATAAAGAACATTATTTCCGTTTCTTTAATAGTGATGGATATTCTTGTCATTTTGCTAATTCGATTTGCAATATTTACAAGAATGAATGTTTAATTGGGATTGGGGAATGCGAAGACGATCTGTACACCTTAAAATTGAGAGAATTTCCAACTCACGATGTGGAAACACATACAAGAACAACCAAAAGGAAAAACGATAGTCTGAACCCGGCACAACTTTGGCATGCTAGGCTAGGTCATATTTCTTAAATAGGATGAACAAGTTGATTAGGAGTAACATGTTTAATATGTCTGATATTAACTCCTTACCAACTTGTGAATCCATTCTTAAAGGAAAAATGACAAAATTGCCCTTCACGGGCAAGCCTGAACGTGCTCAAGGTCTATTGGATTTGATCCATACTGTGTGTGGCCCACTTAGAATTGGTACTAAATCCAATTACACCTACTTCATCACCTTTACCGATGATCACTCTAGGTTTGGGTACCTGTACTTAATGAATCACAAGTCTGGATCTATTGGATTTGATCCATACTGTGTGTGGCCCACTTAGAATTGGTACTAAATCCAATTACACCTACTTCATCACCTTTACCGATGATCACTCTAGGTTTGGGTACCTGTACTTAATGAATCACAAGTCTGGATCTTTTGAAAAGTTCAAGGAATTCAAGGCTGAAGTAGAAAATCAATTGGGAAAAAGTATTAAAACACTTCGATCTGATCGAGGTGGAGAATACTTGAGTGCCAAATTTCAAGACTAACTTAAAGAGAATGTGATTCTATATCATTGGACCCCTCGGGCCACACCACAGCTAAATGGTGTAGCGGAGCCTCGTAATCGAACCTTGATGGACTTGGTTTGATCTATGATGAGTTTCACTGAACTTCCTACCTCGTTTTTGGGGTTACGTGCTCGAAACAGTGGTAATGTTGTGGAACAATATCGACACCAAGGCAGTGGATAAAACTCCATATGAGATATGGATGGGCAAACCATCCAAGTACTCGTACTTGAGAATTTGGGGATGTCCTTCTTACGTGAAGCAGACAGTGGGAGATAAGCTGGATAATAGATCCATCTTACGCTAATTCATTGGGCATCCAGAGAATTATATTTGATACGGCTTCTACTATCCCAATGAAACAAAAGTGTTTGTTTCTAGAAATGCCACCTTTCTGGAAAAGGAATTTTTACTTGATAGAAAAGGCAAGATAGTAGAACTAGAAGAAGTTCGGGATCCAACTGAAGTACCGAGTGAATATCCGCACCTCAAGAGCCAATCCTTGATATGGATACACCTAGGAGATCTGAAAGGGTTCCTAGAGCTCTTGCAAGATATGGTTTCCTGCTTGAAGATGATCAAAGTGATCAAACTGTTGGATGTGATCCAAGAACCTTCAAGGAGGAAATTTTTGATGCTGATTCTAATTTGTGGCTTGAAGCAATGCAATCTGAGATTGACTCAATGCATTCGAACCAAGTTTGGACTCATGTGAATCCTCCCTAAGGAATAGTTCCTATTGGATGCAAATGGATATACAAGAGAAAACTTGTGCCTGATGATAAGGTACTGACCTATAAGGGGCGACTTGTCGCAAAAGGTTACACTCAAAGGCAATGTGTTGACTATGATGAAACCTTTTGCCCAGTTTCAATGTTCAAGTCAATTAAAATTCTGCTAGCCATAGCCGCATTGTACGACAATGAGATATGACAAATGGATGTGAAAACTACGTTCCTAAATGGAAACATTATGGAAGTGATCTATATGACGTAGCATGAGGGTTTCACATCTGTAGGAAGTGAGAATAAAGTATGAAAACTTCAGAGACCGATCTACGGTCTCAAGCAAGCATCGAGAAGTTGGAACCTGAGATTTGATGAAACAATTAAAGAATTTGGTTTCATCAAGAATACCGAGGAGCGTGTGTACAAGAAGGTAGTTAAGAATGTTGTGACATTCCTTGTACTTTATGTTGATGACATTCTACTAATTGGGAATGATGTAGGAATTTTGCAGTCAACTAAAGTATGGTTATCTAGTAGATTCTCGATGAAGGACATGGGTGAAGCATCCTATATTCTGGGAATATGGATCTATAGAGATAGATCGAAAAGGATGCTCGGACTCACCCAAGCTGTGAGGTCTGAGATTCGGTAATTAGTGATTAATCAGATTTGGTTTAGGATTAGTCACGGGAGTCGTGATTTTTGAATTTCATATTTGAGAAGTTCGGTCGAATCTGTTTGATGATTTTTCAGATTTTACAAAGAGCTGATCAGATTTGAGTCGTTGGTTTCTATCGGGTGAAATCTGCGTTGAATTTGGAGTTGATTCGTTGAGTTTTCTATCGGGATCTGATTCCAGTAAGTGCTCAGATGTGAGTACTCAGATGTGGAACTAGCGGGTGATAGCTGTGTAGCGAGCTAACACAGATGTGAGAGTTAGCGAAGTTATGCCACGTGTTAGTCAACGTTTCTGGGTTGACCGGTGCTGTTAGCGTTATTCAGATCCGAGTGAGCGCTGAGATCTGCTTCAGATGTGAGACAGTGCGACGTCATTTTGCTTGTGTTAGCGGGAATCTTGGTACGTCGTCGTTTTGATTAGTTACGCTTGCGTGTAGCGTTAGCGCTGAGACCAGATTTGAGTGAGCACTGGATTCTGATTCGAGGACTTGTGCCTTAGCGCTAGGATCTGGTGCCGGGATCTGAATATGTCGGTGTTGACTTTTACTGTAGGCTTTGGCTCGAGGATTTAAATACAAGTGTTGATTAACACTTAGCGTATTTATGAAACCAATATTTCCTTATCGTCTTTCCCGTTAACCTCGAAACCCTTACTGTTTATCGAGCACTATTTCTTCGATTTTTCGTCGATTCCCTCCGTTGTGTAGAGCAATGTGGGTGGCGCTGAGCTCGTCTCCCTTAGCTCTTTCGATTGTTACCAGTTAGGAGACCTGAGTCGACGTGTGGAAGGAGCGCGAAGGATTTACAGTGTTCGAAGATTTTCGCAACAGTGAATCGAGAGTTCTTCAGTTCTTCTGAGCTTCTGGTAAGTGATTCCTTGCCGTTTAAGCTTAGTTAAAGCTGTTAGAACCTTTGTTTAATGGTCGAACCAGATTTGAGTTCTTGACCATAGGCAGTGAACTATAGGAGTTCAGATTTGAGCTAAGTTATGAGATGCCGGAACGCCTCACAGAAGCTCTCCCAGGTGATCACCGCTCCACTATCACGAAGCATCCTAGAAGTACCTCTCCACCAGCGCTGCGCGTCATCCCGCAACTGCAGCACTGCCAACTTCAATCTCTTATCAGGAGCGTACTCCAAGGTATCAAACAGTTCCTCCATCTGAACTAACCAAGCCTCAGCAGAAGCACCACCCTCGGTAGCAGCAAAATTCGGAGGGTTCGTACGCTGAATCGAGCTAAGACTAGTTCCATCTCACCTATCCTTCGAGTCACATCATCCACCCGATGAACATCCTCATCACTATCTGGAGCCCTAGACCCCTCAGCGGAACGTCTAGATCTACCTCTCCTCGGCGGCATCTACACAAGTCTAGAGGTAAGGCTAACAACAGATATAACATCAAGGCAGATAAAAATCACATAAGTTACAGAGTCAATCAAAAATCAAATCAAAACTCTGTGCCTAGACTCGAGTGTGATCAAAAGAAATCGATCTTATCCCAGTTTAAGCTCTGATACCAAAAATGTCAGGCCCCGTGCTAATTACTCACAATTAACACATAATAAACGCATAAATACGGAAGCAAAAATCAGGGCTTAAAAATTTTTCGAAATCATTTGGGCCTGAACGTAAAAACATACATTCAAAATATTGATAATCAAAATATAAGTTATCTCAAACTTACACAATATAGGTAACATCAAATCTCAAATCATAAACAGATCCCCACATACATAGAATCTCGGGGCATCCCCCGGATCAATACATAATACAATATACTGGGACTCAAGAAAACGGGGATCGACCAGCTGAACCTCCACTTTGTCCAGCTTGGTTACCTGATGATCCTGCAAATGGGTAACACAGACCCAAACAACAAAAGCAGGAAAACAAATACGAGGTCAAGCCTCAGTACAAAGAGCTATCAAAACATCTAAACATGCAACATGCCATAAATCAATGCTATGAATGCATGAGGACTATCAAAGAATCGAATAGCTAGACCAGTAAGTCAACTGGCGCATCAATCAGTCGAGTATCTATACCACGCACAGCAAATCAGCCGGTGAAAATCATCGGTCCGTGATATTCCGGGCCCGTCAGCCCATCACAGCTCAGTAGTAGACGCTCGAATCCGGCAGTCACCACTCCGATGATAGCGTTGGACTATTACGGAACGACACATCATTCATCCAATCGCAACGTGACTCTCAATCAGGTCAACCAACCAAATCTGTCGGGCTCAATATGTATGCATGACGTCACTCTGAACACATGTATGCATCATAACATAATGAAAATGAAGATTTTGATTAGGAAAGAATTAAAGGTAACATTTTCTTGACATATAAACAATCATACATAAATTTTGTCCAACTTTTATCCTGAGAAGTGAAAAGAAATTGTCATCTCATTTACTAAATGTGATGAAGTTGTCCTGTTTCTTTTAGTATAGGAAGCTCAAATCAACGAGAAATGCTCACCCAAAAGCTCACGCTAGCAGGAGAAACGCACGGCACAGATTTCTCCAAAAGCTTCGAACGCTAGCAGTTCCACGCTTCCAATCCATCGTTAATTCAAGGTCTAAAATGGGTAGCAATCGAAAGAGCTAAGCTAGGGGTGTTCAGCGCCACCAAGATCTTCAAAAATAAAGGCTGGAAGCGGCGGGAATCGGTGGTAGAAAGTTACGGTGAACAGTAGCAAGTCGAGGGTTTCAAAGAAGGAAGAGGATAAGAAATATCGGGTGCAAAATATTCTAAGTGTAACTCAACACTTGTATTTAAATCCTCAAATGAATCGCTACTGTCTAAGTCAATCACCGACAAAAACAGATTCCTACAATTGTAAAATTGTGCCAATCAGTTTTCTCAATCCACGCTTAAATCAACAGATCCCAGCGTTAACAACAAACGCCCGCTCACAAGTCAAAACGACAGCGTTTCGGTAAAAAAGATCTCAGCGCTCAATGCAACAGATCTCAGCGCTCAACGCTAAAACAGATCGCAGCGCTATCACTAAAACAGATCTCTACGCATAGCAATACAAAACACGCTAAGAGCTGGAAATCCAAACGACGACGTAGCAACTAACTGGAACGACGCCGCATTGCTCAAAACAGATCTCTCCTCAAAATACAACACATTGCTCAAAACAGATCTCTCCTCAAAATACAACGCTAGCGCTTAAAAAATAGATCTCTCATCTAAAAGCGCTACACCAGACGTCAACTCTACGTGTTGACCAACACGTGAAATCTGTTTACGTCAGCAGATCTCATCACGCAACTATTACTCGTGCTCGATACAACGAAACCAGATCTCTCAATCCAGCGATCACACGCTACAGTTCCGTTGACCAAAGTTGACATCTGAAAATCACGAAATACAAACGTAGCACTCTCTTCAATCCAGATTTCACCAATGATAAATCTGTGACTAGGAATCTGAAATGCTCTTCGTGAGATCTGAATTTATCAAATTAGATTTCACCACAAATCTGAAATTCCAAAATTCGAAATTCTTAATTTCCGTGACTAATCTAATCCCAAAATCCGATTAATCACTAATTTAGAAATCTGAGTCCTCACAAAGCGTGTTAGTATTTTGAGTCATGATCTATGTTCTGTGATTTACGTGAACATATTTGGCTCATTGTTTGATTTATATGTTCTGTTTACATGATTTATGCATGCTTAAATCAGATTTGAATTTAATGGCATTCATACATACATCTTGAGCCTGAGATTTGATTGATTACCGATTGAGAGCCACATTGTGACCGGTCAGCAGATGTGTCGCGCCTGAAAGACACAATGCTATCATCGGAGTGGTGACCGACTGATTTGTCGTGTCTGAATACCACCGAGGTGTGATGGTTAATTTGAGTGGCCAGACCTGAATATCACGGACCGATGATTTCCCTGGCTGATTGGCTGTGCATGGTATGGAGGCTCACCTGTTGTTGCCAGCTGACTCGTTGGCCTAGATGATCGATTCTTTGACATGCATTTCATGTTTTAAGATACTGCATGTTTATAGATTTGCTGTTGTATTAGTGCTCTTCGTACCTAGGTTTGACCTCGTATTTCTTTTCCTACTTTTGTGTTCTTGAGTCTGTGTTGCCCAATGCAGGAGTTGCAGGTAATCTGGCTGGGCAGAGTGGAGCTTCAGCTAGTAGATCCCCGTTGGGTTGAGTCCCAGTTTATTTGTATTATGTATCGAACCAGGGGATGCCCTGAGTTTCTATGTATTTTTGGGGATCTGTTAATTGAGTTTATCGGACTACCTACTCGTTAATTGGGTTTAGATTTAAATCCTATTTTGAGTATGAATATTTTGAATGAATGTTTTACTGTTCAGGCCCAACATTTGAAAAATTTGTAAGCCCTATTTTATTCTTCCGCGATTATGTGCTTAATTGTATTACTAATCTTTGGTGATTAGCACGGGTCCTGACACAAGCGACCTACATCGATACCATACATAAGCGGTTTTCTATGAAAGAGTCCAAGAGAGGACACCTACATATGTCCACGGGGTCACTCTATCTAAGTCTATGTGTCCGAAGACTGATGAGGAGATAGAGAGTATGACACGTGAGCCATATGCCTCGGCAATAGGTAGTATTATGTATGGTATGATCTCGACTAGATCGGATGTCGCATATGCTCTGAGTGTCATGAGCCGCTACCAATCCACCCCCGACCAAATGCATTGGAAGGCTCTGAAAGATATTCTTAAGTACTTACGAAGTACTAAGAATATGTTCATGGTCTACGGGGGTGGTGAACTGAAATTGGAAGGCTACACTGATTCTAGCTTCCAATGCGATGTGGACGATTCGAAGTCAACATCTGGATTTATATTCATGCTCAATGGTGGTGCTGTCTCTTGGAAGAGTTCCAAGCAAGACATCATCGCGGATTCACTGATGCTAAAGAGGCGGTTTGGATGAGGAATTTCGTTCAAGAGTTGGGTGTAATTCCTGAAGTAGTTGGACCAGTCCCGATGTACTATGACAACATGGGTGCCGTTACGCAAGCAAATGAACCTAGGTCTCACCAAAGATCCAAACACATACTGAGGAAATACCACATAATCCGGGATATTGTGGCTAGAGGTGACATAGCAGTCGAGAGAGTCGCCTCTGCAGATACCAATTGCTGATCCACTTACGAAGCCCTTGCCAGGACCATTGTTTGAAAAACATCACGAAGCAATGGGACTTGTGACGTGTGGGTTTTTGTTGACTCTATGTAAAATGATCTTTGTTTATGAAATTCGCATTTTTTTATGGCATTCTTTATCTTCATTATTATGATTATAATTTTTGGATAAAGACGTTGAATGCACTATAGTGTATGTTAGATGTGATAGTGGATTTGATGGCTATCATGAAACACATCTAATAGTCACTGTGAATTCTAAACCTGTTACTAGTCGATTGAGCCGTCCAAAAGAGGATAAGTGCCGCCCGAGCTTCAGACTAGCATCTGTGATGTGAAGTACAACATTTCATTGGTAGGGAACATAGTGATGTTCTGAGCATGCAGATGGATAGTGACCTAGTGATCTATGAAAATATCCTCGTTCGGACTTTTCAAGTGGTTATCATTTATCGAGTGGATTAAGTCCAAGTTCTTGGTTGTACAGATTAGTCCTCACTACTCAAAATGGAATTGAGACTCTACATGATAGGCGCCCTACTTTGACCCGTTTATCGACTCAGTTGGGGTCATCAGGTGGCGGGATTGGGTGAGGTCCTGATGCATGTAGGAGTCGATGCTTCGTTGTCAAGGATTCACCGCTCGACCTTGTGCGTGGATATCCTATGCTATCTGAGGAGATAATAGTGTGACAAATCTCTGGCCAGAGTACTAGATGTGTTTTACGTAAATGAGTTTACCTAGTAACACATGCGATGTCACTATTTGATCTCCAAGATGTGTGCATGGTTATTGGATCTCTAGCGACTCTCGATTTACCAATGATCGTTGATCTGATCGGGATATTTGAGTTGAAAGAACCGTACTGTACGCTAACCATGACGGATTGGTTATTTCAGGCACTATCAGTGATACCTAGGGGATCATGGGACGATGTTGCTTGACGCTTTACCATGATCCGATGGTAAGTCCGAAAATGTGTTTTTGGAGTCACAAATGTTGTGAGCCACAGCTAGCTATATCCTTGAACCATTGACGGTAAAACAAGTACTGGTTTCTCAATTTCCGTATGTCAGGCCTCGCTCACAACAGAGTAAAATCAAATAAACACAAGCAGAAGCTACTAAAAAGTGGTTAAAATTTTTTCTTTTGGCCTGACAGTTTAAAACAATATAATATAAAATAGATATCCCAGTTTAACAAAACCACCACAACAAACGGTACAGCATAAACATGTATCAAATACCTGGTAACAACCACAACCGAATATAACAGACTACAACAAAAGCACAGGACATCCCCTGGCTAACAATACTGATACATAAATATATGCTATACGCTACTGGGATACTCTAACCACCTCCTGGGGCACCTCTAGCTGGGTCAGC
>KV011803.1:9289-21244 GCA_001598015.1 Dorcoceras hygrometricum
AATTTTGCGTAACCAGCTGCTGATGGGTTTTAAAGGGAATTTGACAACCAGCACTTGTTCTTTGCAAGAGATATTGTTGCCTGCTGGTAAAACGCTGCGGCATCGTTTCGTTTAGTTGGAACGGTGTCGTTTCGAGATTGTAATTTCGAATACAACATTTGATTTCTTCTGCTGATCTTAACGAGAGGAAAAGAAGGCACCTGCTAATAGACTTCTGCTGATCTCCTCGATTGATTTTAGCGATCAGCAGGCGAGGATTTGAGAGGATTAATCCAATCGTAGGATTTCTTATATCACAACCATTAGCTGAGATAGTATCGGTTGGAAATTGCGTACTACAGTTTGAGGGGCATGAGATTGATATTGATTGTATTGTGCTTGGATTATTCGATTTCGAGTGTATCGTTGGCATAGACATGGTAACCAAGTACAGGGCAACAGTAGATTGTTTTCAGAAAGTGGTCAGATTCAGACCTGAGAAAGCCGATGAATGGAAATGCTATGATAGAGGATCACGAGCCAGAATTCCTTTGGTCTCTGCTATTATCATGAATAATCTATTGCAGAAAGGAACAGAGGGATTCCTGATATATGCAATAGATGTGAAGAAGGATAGCCTGAATCTGGTTGATATACCAGTGGTTTGTGAATTTGCTGATGTCTTTCCTGATGAGATTCCAGGATTGCCTCCATATCGAGAGGTATATTTCAGCATTGAATTGATGCCAGGTACACAACCGATATCAAAAGCACCGTACCGAATGGCACCAATTGAACTAAAGGAATTGAAAGCGCAGCTGGAGGATCTTCTTGCCAAGGAATACATTAGATCAAGTGTTTCTCCTTGAGGTGCTCCAGTCTTATTTGTGAGAAAGAAAGATGGATCGATGAGATTGTGTATTGACTACCGGCAGCTGAACAAAGCAACGGTAAAGAATCGCTATCCGTTACCTCGAATAGATGATTTGTTTGATCAGTTGCAGGGATTTTTCCGAAAATTGCAAAGCCTATGACTCACCACCGAAGAATGCACCGTTTGTTTGGTCAGAAGCATGTGAAAACAGTTTTCTTCAATTGGAAAAGAGGTTAAACACAGTACCAATTTTGACAATCCTTTCGGGTACTGGTGGTTTTACAGTGTATTGCGATACTTATCACCAAGGATCGAGATATTTATTTAAAATAGCTAGAAATCCAATGAGAAGTTGTGCCATAAGTGCTGAACTTGAGTTATTGATTCGAATAGAGGATGCACAAAAGAGAGATCAGAGCATTCGGAAGTCGATTGAAATGGTTAAATCTGGACATCAGTCAGAATATAAAGTGAACACTGATGATGTTTTGTATGTGAATAGTAGACTGGTAGTCCCAGATAAACAGAATTAAAACAGCAGATATTGAATGAGGCTTATAGAAGTAGATTCAGTGTGCATCCAGGAGGCAGGAGGATGTACAATGATTTGAAGAAGCAGTACTGGTGGAAACAAATGAAGGCAGATGTGGCTAACTGTGGTTCAAAAATGTTATTCCTGCTGATGAAGCGGAACTCGATGAAACTTTGAGTTATTGTGAACAACCGATTCAGATACTTGATCGAAAGAATAAACAACTCCGAACGGAAACTATACCATTGGTGAAAATTCAATGGAATCGATACGGAACATGGAAGGTGGAAGATGATATGAGGCAAAGATTTCGTCTTTGTTCCAATAAGGTCAGTTTTATTCAAGTTCTGTTATTACATGGTTCTCAAGTATATATGTAGAGAGACTGCTGATGAGTTCGAGGACGAACTCAAATTTTAGAGGGGGAGAAATGTAATGCCCGAAATAATTAAGAAGAGAATTAGTAATTCCGAGATTTCCAGATTTTCAAATGATAGATTTTGAGGAAGCTTGATTATGAGCTCGGATTTCTTCTGGAAGTGTTGGGTGATTAAGGAACTTGGTATCGTTGACTTTCGCTAAGTGTGGGAACCAGACGAAGCGACCAGACGAAGTGATTTGATAAAATCGTTCAGCAGCAGGTTACTGTAGCAAAGTCAATGCGGGTCAACAATACTGTAGCTTGCGACTGGTTGAATTTTGAATTCCAGTCGTTGCGCTTGATTCTCGTTGCAGCTGGAAGCAGACGCGCGAATACAAGGATCAACGAGGAAGCGCCATGTGTAGGCTACTATTATGCACGTGGGAACCAGCAGCGAGAGTTCTTTGTGAACCTGTTGGTTTATTCACATGAGAACCAGCCGCAAGAGTTCTTTGTGTATCTGCTGGTTTATTGATATGTCGACTGGTTTTGATGACGTGGGCGCGACGTCGTCGTTTTGAGGTTAAACACGAACCAGTCGAGGTGAGTATGTGAAATTTGGTTCCAGCTGAGAGAGCCATGCGACATCGTTTTGACTTATGAACAGGAACCTCGATACGATGTCGTTTTGCATGAATTAGTGACTAGTCGAGGGATCTGAAATCAGTCGATGGTTTGTTGGATCTACTGGTTAATCAGTCGAAGGAAAAATACGATGACGTTTTAACTTATGAAACAGGAATCTAGATACGATGCCGTTTGGAATAACATAGCGAAATCAGTCGTTGGATTATTAGAGCGACCAGCTGCTGGTTTTCTTTCAATGAAGAATTGATACCAGACGTGGGTACGTTACGACGTCGTTGGAATTAATTGTAACGACATCGTTTTGATTTTCTAAGTGTTGCGACTGGATTCTTGTTGCGACTGGATATCGTTGCGACTGGATTCTTGTTGCGTCTGGTTATGACAAGAAAGAAATATGCTCAGACTGAGCGTTGCGTCTACCTTATAACAAGAGAACGTTAAGTCCAGTCGAGGGAATGACATATGATTGTTTCGAACAGCGACTGAGGAAGATAAACAACAGTTGAGGAATCTGTTTAACGTTATCCACTTTTGAAGCGGTGGGAGTATATCCTGTTTTAATACTCAGCATGACACGTGTAATTCATTCGGGTTGCGTTGGAAATTCCGCCGGAACCAGAGACCTTCACTTATAAATAAGAGTGACTTCGAAATATTGAGAACATCTTGATTACAGATATCAATTTGTGATTCTGCGAGTATCTCAGGAAGTGCTGACCAGAACTTAAGAACACTGAGTGAAGTACTTTGAAAACAGAGGAACGAAGGTATAATTTGACAGTAAGAGTCAGGGATTAGATTACTCAAGAATGAGTTTTCTTGAGTTATCCCGATGAAATCACATACATGTTAGATATTGTTCTTGATTTAGAACTTGAATTGTGTATGTGTCGATCCATCACAGGTAGTGGATCTTTTATAGTTGCATGACATTACATAATAAAGAGAATTGAATTGATTCTAATTCCCAGGACTGAGTTGGCCTGATTTTCGAAGCCGGAGATGGTTTCGATAGATGAATATTCATGTCAAGATCGGATACGAATCTTGATGGCATCGAACTGAAATGGAATCAATTCTGAGATCGAAGAAGAGAAATAGAATCATTTCATTGCATTGCATTTTACTTCATTGCATTTTATTACAGTTGATACACTGTTATTTGCTTTATTGATATTATTTATACCTGTTGATTATACTGAGATGATTCTCATCGGAGTTTATCCGGCTGTTGTCTTGTTTTGTGTGTGTGCATGACAACAGGTGGGAGGAAGCTGAACTGATGGGACCAGGGTAGTGAGAGCTGGCTAGATGCAAGGCGAACACAAAATAGAATTAGAGTTTTGTTACTAGCACGGTCTGGAACATTAGTACTATGGAATTTGGTATGTAATAGCCAAGAGATGATGTAATCCATAGATAGGAGTTGTACTAGACCTTGTACAGTTTGTGTTTTGTAATCATGAATCCCACTTTTGGACAATGAATAATACAGCTACCTAGTTGATCAACTCTTTTGCATTTGAAAAAAAAATTTAACTACTGATTTCCACTAATTAAACATATTAGTTTAACTAAACGCTCACTAGACAAGATTAGAAGATAATTGTGAGCTAAGAGCCTCACATGCTTGATTTGATATATGTCTCTACGATTAACTGCTGTTAGTATTACCTTGAAATTTGATTAGATGCCGCCGAGGAGAGGTAGAGGTAGGACTGCTAGACGTACCGCTGAGGAGCTAGGGCCTCGGAGAGCGACGAGGATGTTCAGCAGGAGGTACCTTTGTGTCGAAGAGAGAGACAGGCAGAGGTGGAGGATGTAACGAGACAGATAGGTGAGATGGAGCTGGTGTTGGCTAGGTTCCAGAGAACAAATCCCCCTACGTTCACTGGCGCTGAGGTGGTCTTTCGGCTGAAGGCTGGTTGGAGCACATGGAGGACTTGTTCGATACTTTGGAGTACACCGCAGAACGGAGATTGAAGTTGGCCATCTTGCAGTTGAGGGAGCATGCTCAACGTTGGTGGAAGGGTACTTCCAGAGTGATGAGAGAGACCTGAGTTCTAGTTTCTTGGGAGAGCTTCTGTTCCGCGTTTTGACAGGAGTATACCCTAGAGTCGTACTTCAATAACTGAGAGAGGGAGTTCGACAACCTGAAGCAAGGCACTCTGAAGGTTGCTGAGTATGCCAGACAGTTTTCTTCCCTACTGGCGTATGTTCCCCATGTTGGTAGGAGCGAACGAAGAGGAACAAGTTTATTAAGGGATTGAGGCCAGAGTTGTTTCAGTTGTTTTTGGCTGGTGCCCCATCAAGTATGCTGAGGCTGTGAATCGAGCGGTTGATATTGAGGAGAGTTTTTTGGATGCACCGACGCAGGTTCCGATGACAATTGGACGAGGCTACCTTCCTACGCCTGAAGGTACTCATTCTTCCCAGTCTCCTCACACTTCACAGCAATCAAACCGTCAGAGGTTCAGGCCTCTTGGGAAACAGTTTAAAAAGAAATTGAATTCGAGTTCCTCTGGTTATGTGAGCTCCAGTGGCAGTTGATCCGGAGATGTATCTTGTGTACAGTGTGGTGGTAAGCACATGACTTTGCAGTGCCGTGGAGTTCAGAGGACTTGCCATAACTGTGGGCATCCTGAACACTTTTTGAGAGTGTGCCCTTTGTTGAGGGGAAATTATTCGGTTCCTTCGCAGCAAGGTTCGGCTGGTGGTTCTTCGCAGAGGTCGCAACCCCCTTCACCGACCCAACGATCTGGATTCCAACCCCGTGAGCCGTCTAGGTTTGGATGACCTTCGAGACCACAGTTTCCAGGACCGCGGCAGGCTTAGGTGAATGCTTTATCGAGGGAGCAGGCCGATGAGATACCTAGTGGAGTTATCGCAGGTACATGCTCTATCTTTGTGATAGAGTTTTATTTGATACTGGAGCATCACACTCCTTTGTTTCTGCATAGTTTTTTCATGAGTGTGGGTTGAGAGTTACCCCACTGTGTGATGTTGTATCTGTGTCCACTCTTGCTGGTGTGTGGTTGTTGTCCCATGAGATTGTGGTGGATTGTGTGATTCGGTTTGATTAGAATGTGATAGTGGCGAATTTGATCTCTCTCGAGATGAGGGATTTTGATTGTATCTTGGGAATGGATGTGTTGTCCAGCTATAAGGCTACTGTGGATTGTTTCCATGGTTTGGTGAGATTTTGCCCCGAGTCGGGATAGAAGTGGGATTTCTATGGTGCTGACTCGCACTCAAAGATTCCACTGGTTTCTGTCATGGAGATGTTTACTCTGTTGTCGCTGGGTAACGCTGGATTTGTGATTTGCGCTCGATGTTTCCCAAGTGTCGCGTTTGGAGTTGAGCGATATCCCGATTGTCAGATAGTTTCCATATGTGTTTCCAGACGAGATTCCTGGATTCCCTCCGAGAAGAGAGATTGATTTCAGTATAGAGTTGGTGCCAGGGACAACCCCGATTTCTAGATCTCCGTATCGGTTGGCGCCAGCTGAGCTGAAAGAACTCAAGGATCAGTTGAGAGATCTTTTGGAGAAAGGCTTCATCAGACCGACTATGTCGCCTTGGGGAGCTCCGATTTTGTTTGTGAAGAAGAAAGATGGGTCTATGAGGATGTGCGTTGATTTTCGGTAGTTGAATAAGCAATGATCAAGATAGTATCCGTTGCCAAGGATTGATGACTGATTTTGTTTGTGAAGAAGAAAGATGGGTCTATGAGGATGTGCGTTGATTTTCGGTAGTTGAATAAAGCAATGATCAAGAATAAGTATCCGTTGCCAAGGATTGATGACTTGTTTGATCAGTTGCAAGGATCGGCCGTATACTCGAAGATTGACTTGCGCTCTGGTTATCACCAGTTGCGAATTAGAGACGCTGATGTGGCGAAGACAGCTTTTCAGACGAGATACGGGCATTATGAGTTTCTTGTGATGTCGTTTGGGTTGACGAATGCTCCAGCTGTTTTCATAGATTTGATGAATCGCGTCTTCAGCGATCGTTTTGTGATTGTCTTCATAGATGACATCTTGGTGTATTCGAGCAGTTTCAGAGAGCATAAGAAGCACCTGAGATTGGTATTGCAGAAGTTGAGAGACTCGCAGTTGTATGCCAAGTTCAACACTTGTGAATTTTGGCTGGATAGAGTAATCTTTTTGGGTCATGTGATTTCTGCGCAAGGTATTTCTATGGATCCTAGTAAGGTCGAAGCAGTTCTTAACTGGGAGCGACCTAGGAATGTTTTCGAGATTCGTAGTTTCTTGGGACTGGCTGGATATTATAGGCGTTTTATTGAGAAGTTCTCTTCAATAGCTAGGCCAATGACTCAGCTGACCCAGAAAGATAGGAAGTTTGTTTGGACTGATGAGTGCGAGTCGAGTTTTCAAACATTTAAGGAGAAGTTGACCAATGCTCATGTGTTGGCTTTACCATCTGGATCGGGAGGTTTTGTGGTTTGCTCCGATGCATCTCTGAGTGGTTTAGGATGTGTTCTGATGCAGAACGGGTACGTGATTGCGTATGCGTCTCGACAGTTGAAGCCCCATTAGACGAGGTACCCTGTTCATGACTTGGAATTGGCAGCGATTGTCTTTGCCTTGAAGATCTGGGGTCACTATTTGTATGGTGAAGAGTTTGTGGTGTACACCGACCACAAGAGTTTGAAGTATATCTTCACCCAGTCAGATCTGAATATGAGACAGCGTCGTTGGATGGAGTTGCTCAAGGATTTCGATTGTGAGATTCAGTATCAGCCTGGGCGGATGAACTTGGTAGCCGATGCTTTGAGTGGGAAAGCCCAGCCTGCGATGTTAACATCTTTGAGTATCTCGAGATTCCATGAGCAGTTGGGTACTTCTGGTTGGCGATTCCAACCGAGTGATCAGTACTTCATAATTTCTTCGATTCAGGTTGAACCACAGATTGTGATTGACATCAGGAAGGCACAGAGGACTGATCCTTACATTCATGAGATGAAGATTAAGGCCCAGAATGGTCAGTCTGAAGATTTTACTGTTGCTTCTGATGGGTGTCTGAGATTTCGAGGTAGACTAGTGGTTCCGAACCTGATAGATTTGAAAGAGACTATTTTGAATGAAGCGCATTGTAGTCGGTACAGTGTGCATCCGGGCAAGAGAAAGATGTACTGTCGGAGTTGGTTTACTAATGCTGGTGCACTGGTGTATGGATAGGAAGCGGTGTATGCAATCAAGATTCAGAAGGGAAGTTACAACAGAAAAGAAATGGTTGAAGGGAAAGGAATCCATATACACAAAGCATGGTGTATAGCAGAGATACAGCAAGCGTCCATTTCTTTTCTTGAGTTCTCTGTTTTCTGTTCCTGTTTCCTGCGTTGAGCATAGTTTCAGTTTCTGGGTTTGTTCAGATTGTAAACATCTCTGTAAACTTCAATCTCCATTGGGTATAGTGAATTGCTCCTTGAGCAAAGTGGATGTAGGATTGATTTAAATCCGAACAACTATAATTCTTGGTGTTCTTCCATTCTTTCGTTTTTCCTGTTTGTGTGATTATTGGCTGGGGAGTTTTATTGTCTGTGGGTAAAAATCAACAAACTGGTATCAGAGCTGGGACACACTGTAGAAGGAACGAAGATGACGATCACTTCAACTACAAGGTATGACATCGAGAAATTCACAGGCAAAAATGATTTCAGTCTCTGGAGATTGAAGATGCGGGCACTGTTGGTGCACAATGGACTGGAGGAAGCTCTGCTAGGGGAAGAAAACATGTCTGATACGGTC
Source organism: Dorcoceras hygrometricum (assembly GCA_001598015.1). Classification (NCBI taxonomy): domain Eukaryota; kingdom Viridiplantae; phylum Streptophyta; class Magnoliopsida; order Lamiales; family Gesneriaceae; genus Dorcoceras; species Dorcoceras hygrometricum. The sequence continues at coordinate 17,455 of KV011803.1, forward strand.
AAGGCGTCAGAGAAGAAAGATATCATCGCTAAAGCCCACAGTGCACTGATATTGAGCCTGGGAGACAAAGTATTACGGGAGGTATCAAAGGAAAAATCGCTGCTGCAATCTGGGTAAGACTCGAACACCTATATATGACTAAGTCATTGGCAGAAGCTCTGCTAGGGGAAGAAAACATGTCTGATACGGTCAAGGCGTCAGAGAAGAAAGATATCATCGCTAAAGCCCACAGTGCACTGATATTGAGCCTGGGAGACAAAGTATTACGGGAGGTATCAAAGGAAAAATCGCTGCTGCAATCTGGGTAAGACTCGAACACCTATATATGACTAAGTCATTGGCAAATAGGTTATTTCTCAAACAGAAACTGTATACATTCAAGATGCCCACTGGAAAATTAATTGAAGATCATATAGACGATTTCAATAAGATCATTTTGGATCTTGAAAATAAAGAAATTAAAATTGAGGATGAAGATCAAGCATTGTTACTGCTACGATCACTGTCAGATTCTTATGAGAACCTCAGAGATACGATGATCTATGGTAAAGAACTCTTGACATTAGAAGAAGTCCATGCTGCACTAATGACAAGAGAGTTGAACAAGAAGGTGGAGCTTTTGGGAGACACACATGCTGACGGTCTCTATGCCAGGGAAGGACAGAAAGAAGGGATTCTAAGGACAGAGACAAGTCCCATTCAAGGTCCAAACACAAATTCAAAAGAAGATGCTTTGTGTGCAAGAGGGAAGGACACTATAAAAGGGACTGTCATGATCGGAACAAGAAATCCACAGATAAAGCAACATCAGGGGATGTAGTAGTGGCTGAGGATGGATATGAAAGTGCAGATGTCCTCTCTGTTACTACTGAACGTTCTGAAAAGGAGTGGATTTTAGATTCAGGCTGTTCCTTCCACATGAGCCCATACCAAGAATGGTTTTTACAACTCACCAAACTGGATGGTGGGAAGGTCTTTATGGGCAACAATATGGCATGCAAAGTCGAAGGAATTGGATCCATTGCAGTCAAATTGCCAAATGGAACCACCAAAACTCTGTCAGAGGTCAGATATGTTCCTGGTTTAAAGCACAATCTAATCTCTCTTGGAATGTTGGACAAACCGGGCTATGAATTCAGGGCCAAGGAGGGAGTTCCCACCATCACCAAAGGAGCAATGGTGGTGATGAGAGGACATATTCATAACGGTCTTTATGTTTTTGAAGGGGAGTCCTCAATTGACCTTGCTGTGTTGAGTGCTCATTCCAGCATTGATAATATGAAGCTGTGGCATGAAAGGCTTGGTCACATAAGTCAGAGAGGTTTATTGGAGCTGTACAAACAGGGAGTTTTTGGCAAAGATCATATTAGTAAGCTGGATTTTTGTGAACAGTGTGTTTTGGGAAAGCAGACAAGAGTTAAGTTCAGTAAGGCAGAACATAAACCTAAAGGCTCACTAGATTATGTGCATTCAGATGTATGGGGGCCCTCACAGACTATGACTCATGGAGGCTCCCGCTATTTTGTGACATTCATAGATGACTACTCCCGCAGAGTATGGTTGTACACAATGAAGTATAAAAATGATGCCTTAGAAAAGTTCACAAACTGGAAAGCTTGGTAGAAAATCGGACTGGGAGGAAAATAAAAAGGCTGCGAACAGACAATGGTTTGGAGTATCTTAACCATGAATTCTCAGAGCTGTGTAAGAAGGCTGGAATTGCTAGACATCTCATAGTAAGACATACTCCTCAACAAAATGGACTTGCTGAGAGGATGAATAGGACAATCCTGGAACGTGTCAGATGTATGCTTGCAAATGCTGGTCTTCCAGCAAGATTCTGGGGGGAAGCAGCGGCTACTGCTTCCTATCTCATCAATAGGTGCCCCTCAACTGCCCGAAACTTTAAGACACCTATGGAAGTTTGGTCAGGGAAACCACCAGAGTATGACTCCCTAAGAGTATTTGGTTGTCCAGCTTATATTCATGTGAGTGAAGGAAAACTCAAGCCAAGGGCTAAGAAATCAATATTCCTAGGCTATCCAGAAGGAACCAAAGGTTACAGAGTGTGGATCACAGAGGGAGGTGTTGATAAAGCTGTGATAAGCAGGGATGTAACATTCCATGAAGAGGGACTCCCCACGAATACATTAATGAAGAATGGGATTCAATCCAATGAGGGGAGTCAGGACAGTGATCAGATGATGACAGATACGGCTGTAACACAAGACACCACTCTGATACAGTCTGGACAAGATCAGGAGGATTCTCACTCACAGGGAGCCATCTAACTTCAACAGTATGCACTGGCAAGGGACAAAGTAAGAAGAGACATAAGACCTCCTTGCAGATATGGCTACACAGATTTAATAGCATATGCCTTGAGTGTATCAGATATACTGGATGAAAATGAACCGTGTAATAACTCTGAGGCAGTGAGTTGCAAGCAGGCTCTGGAGTGGAAGCAAGCTATGAAGGATGAGATAAACTCCCTGTTAGAGTATATGCCCAACTAGCAAACTTGTGGCGTGTGGGTTTTATTGACTCTTGTGTATAACGATCTTTATTTATGAAATACGCATTTCGTTATGGCATTCTTTATTTTCATTTTGTTATAATGTTAACAATTTTTGTTGGATAAAGACCTAGAATGCACCATAGTGTATGTTAGATGTGATAGTGGATATGATGGCTATCATGAAATACATCTAATAGTCACTGTGTATTCTGAACTCGTTCCTAGTCGATTGGGCCATCAAAATGAGGATAAGGCCGCCCGAGCTTGAGACTAGCATCTGCGATGTGAAGTACCATGTTTCATTGGTAGGGAACATTGTGATGTTCTGAGCATTTAGATGGATAGTGACCTGGTGATCTATCGAACTACCCTCGTCCGGACTTTCCAAGTGGTTACCATTTGTCGAGTGGATAAGTCCGAGATCTTGGTTGTACTGATTAGTCCTCACTACTCGAAACGTCATTGAGACTCTACATGATAGGCGCCTCACTTTGACCCGTTTACCGACTCACTTGGGGTCATTAGGTGACGGGATTGGGTGAGGTCCCGATGCATGTAGGAGTCGATGCTTCGTTGTCGAGGATTCACCGCTCGCTTTCATGCATGGATATCCTATGCTATCTGAGGAGATAATAGTGTATAAATCTCTGTCCAGAGTACTGAATGTGTTTTAGGTAAATGGGTTTGCCTAGTAACACTCGTGATGTCACTATTTGATCTCCAAGATGTATGCATAGTTATCGGATCTTTAGCGACTCTCGATTTACCAATGGTCGTTGATCTGATCGGGATATATGTGTTGAAAGGACCGTACTGTACGCTAACCATGACCAAATGGTTCTTGCAGGCACTATCAGTGATATCTAGGGGATCATGGCGTGATGTTGCTAGGCGCTTTACCATGATCCGATGGGCAAGTCCGAAATTATGATTTCGGAGTCACAATGGTTGTGGCCCGGCTAGCTGTATCCATGAACCATTGAAGGACACACAAGTACTGGATTCACGATTTCCACACGGAAACTGAGCTCAATTTGTTGAGCATAGGAGGAGGATTTTAGGGAGTGCGACTTCCTAAAAGTCAACAGGGGTCAAATTGCGATTTCCCAAAGTTGAGGGGCTAAACTGTAATTTTGGACTAGGTGGTCTGAAAAATTGTTTTCACATCATAATATTCAGTTTTGGAAACTGAGTAGGTCGGTCTGATCAGATCGTCGATCGGAATTATGATGAATCCACGGTGATTTAAATGAACCGAATGTTCATATGGAC
>KV011803.1:32174-47416 GCA_001598015.1 Dorcoceras hygrometricum
TGGGCAAGTCCGAAATTGTGATTTCGGAGTCACAATGGTTGTGGGCCCACGGCTAGCTGTATCCCTGAACCATTGAGGGTCACACAAGTACTGGATTCATGATTCCCACACGGAAACTGAGCTCAATGTGTTGAGCATAGGAGGAGGATTTTAGGGAGTGCGACTTCCTAAAAGTCAACAGGGGTCAAATTGCGATTTCCAAAAGTTGAGGGGCAAAACTGTCATTTTGGACTAGGTATCTGAAAAATTGTATTTCACATCATAATTTCAGTTTGGGAAACTGAGTCGATCGGTCCGATCTGATCATCGATCGGAGTTATGATGAAATCGTGGTGATTTAAATGAACCGAATGTTCATATATTGGACTGGGCCCGCCCCAGGTCCAATGGGCCGGTTCAAGCCCATGTATACTTGTTATATTCTAGTATTGGACTAGGGCTTTAATCACAAGAGAACACAACTCACAACTAAACCCTAGCCTCCAACTCTAACATTTCGGCCGCCCCCTCCTCTCCAAGCCTCACACCGCCGCCGGCCGCCGCCAAGCACCGCCGCCGTCGCCCCTTCGTCGGACTTGTTCCGGCCACCGCGCTGAGGTGTTTCCGTCCGTGCTAAATTCATCAGGCCTTCTAGTGCAGGCTGACGAAGGTGTCTTGATTCCGGTCGTGGACCTGATTAGGAGGATCTACCGCCGCCTACAATTCAAGAGCCAGATTTCCCTGTGAATTCTGGTTGAAGCCAGGCGCCTAGACGCCAGCAAGGTAGCATTCGATAAAACATCCTATGTATGTTTTATGTTTTGATTTATATGTATTGAACGATTCCCGGGACAAATTTTTAAACTTCCGCTGCGCCCCTGGGAAACGGGATCCGGATCCGTCACTTTCGCCAACAGCTTCACAAGAATGGTACCTGGGAGTTGGTGGAGCTTCCTAAGGGCAAGAGGGTGGCTGGCTGTAAGTGGATATATAAAATGAATGAAGGTATTCTGGGAATGGAGAAGGTCAGGTTTAAAGCCAGGCTGGTTGCAAGAGGATTCACAAGAAGGAAGGGATAGACTTCAATGAGGTGTACTCCCCAGTGGTCAAACACACCTCCATTAGAATACTGTTGTCACTTACTGCAAGCCTAAATCTTGAAGTGGAACAGATGGATGTAAGAACTGCATTCCTACATGGGAATCTCGATGGAACCATTTTCATGAGACAGCCAGAAGGCTTTGAGGTGCCAGGAGAAGAATCAAAATTTTGCACCGGGAAAGGTCCATACATAACAATAATAGCAATAAAACATCCATAGGGTGTTTTAGATTGGTACCTTGCTGGCGTCTAGGCGCCTGGCTCCGACCGATTTCACGAGAAAATCGGCACTTCAACGGTTGGCGGTTGTCGTTCTCCGAATCGGATCCACGACTGAAATCACGATCCCTTCGTCAGTCTGCACTAGAAAACGTGACGAATCTTTCACGGACGGAATCTCCTCATCGAGATGGTCGGAACAAGTCCGACGGCGACGACAACGGACGGCGCACGGCGGTGGCGCGTCGCGGCGGGCGGCGACGGGCGAGAGGGCCGGCGGCCGAGGAGTGTGGGAGAGGAGGGAGGCTGATAGCAATATAGGGTTGTGATGGTATGTTATGCAAACCCTAGGGCACACATATATATAGACTTGTGATGGGCTTGAACCGGCCCAATGGGCCTGGGTCAGGCCCGGTCCCGTATGAACATTCGGTTCAACTGCATCACCGTGGCTCCATCATTATCCCGATCGACGATCAGATCGGACCGATCTACACAGTTTACAAAACTGAGTATTATGATGTGAAAAAAATTTTTCAGACCACCTAGTCCAAAATTGCAGTTTAGCCCCTCCAAGTTTCAAGGATAGTCAAACTAGCCCAAACTTTAGGGAAATTGCATTTTGACCCATGTTGAATTTTTGGAAGTCGCACTTCCATTCTTCCTCCTCCTATGCTCAACAAATTGAGCTTAATTTCCGTGCGAGAATCGAGAAACCAGTACTTGTGTGACCCTCAATGGTTCAGGGATACAGCTAGCCGTGGGCCCACAACATGTGTGACTCCGAAACCACATTTTCGGACTAGCCCATCGAATCATGGTAAAGTGCCTAGAAACATCGCCCCATGATCCCCTAGGTATCACTGATAGTGCCTGCAAGAACCAGTTGGTCATGGTTAGCGTACAGTACGGTCCTTTCAACACAAATATCCCGATCAGATCAACGACCATTGGTAAATCGAGAGTCGCTAGAGATTCAATAACCATGCATACATCTCGGAGATCAAATAGTGACATCGCGTGTGTTACTTGGTAAACCCATTTACCTAAAACACATCTAGTACTCTGGCCAGAGATTTATCAAACTATTATCTCCTCAGATAGCATAGGATATCCACGCACAAAGGCGAGCGGTGAATCCTCGACAACGAAGCATCGACTCCTACATGCATCGAGACCTCACCCAATCCCGCCACCTAATGACCCCAACAGAGTCGGTAAACGGGTCAAAGTGAGGCACCTATCATGTAGAGCCTCAATGACGTTTTGAGTAGTGAGGGCTAATCTGTACAACCAAGACCTCGGACTTAATCCACTCGATAAATGGTAACCACTTGGAAAGTCCGAACGAGGGTAGTTCGATAGATCACCAGGTCACTATCCATCTGCATGCTTAGAACATCACAATGTTCCATACCAATGAAACGTGGTACTTCACATCGCAGATGCTAGTCTCAAGCTCGGGCGGCCTTATCCTCATTTTGACGGCCCAATCGACTAGGAACGAGTTTAGAATACACAGTGACTATTAGATGTGTTTCATGATAGCCATCATATCCGCTATCACATCTAACATACACTATGGTGCATTCTAGATATTTATCCAACACAATTTTAACATTATAAAATAATGAAAATAAAGAAGGCCATAAAATAATACGAATTTCATAAATAAAGATCGTTATACAAAGAGTCAATAAGAACCCACACGCCACAAGTTGGCTAGTTGGGCATCTACTCTAACAAGAACTGCATTCCTACATGGGAATCTCGATGGAACCATTTTCATGAGACAGCAAGAAGGCTTTGAGGTTCCAGGAGAAGAATCAAAAGTCTGTCTGTTGAAGAAGGCGTTATATGGTCTTAAACAGTCACCTCGACAGTGGTATAAACGCTTCGACAACTTCATGATGTAAAACTCTTTCAGGCACAGTGAATTTGATTCATGTGTGTATTTTAAGTGGACAGAAAGAGGCTGTATCATATACCTGCTATTGTATGTTGATGACATGCTGATGGCTTGTGAAAGCATGTCTGAAATCGTGAAATTGAAGGATCAACTGAGCAGTGAATTTGATATGAAAGACCTTGGTCCAGCTCAAAGGATCCTCGGCATGCACATTATGAGAGACAGAGAAAAGAACTTGCTGTTTGTCACTCAAGAAGACTACTTGAAAAGAGTGTTGACAAGGTTTGGGATGGAACAATCTAAAGGGGTAGCTACACCACTGGCTGCTCACTTTAAATTGTCAAAGGACCAGACTCCCTCTTCATTAGAGGAACAGAAGCACATGGAAAATGTTCTATATTCGAGTGCCACGGGTAGCCTAATTTATGCTATGGTCTGTACCAGACCTGATCTAGCATATGCTATTAGTCTTGTAAGCAGGTTCATGTCAACTCCAGGTAAATCACACTGGGAGGCTATAAATGGATCTTGAAGTACATCCGAGGAGCAACAGATAAGGGTTTGATATATGACAAAAACAGGGATTGGGACAAGGGCTGATTGGTTATGTGGATGCAGACTTTGCAGGAGATGTAGACAAGCGAAGATCAATCACAGAATACATCTTCACCTTTTAAGGAAATGTCCTAAGTTGGAAGGCAAATCTACAGTCTGTAGTTGAATTGTCCACCACAGAGGCTGAATATGTGGCCATAACTGAGGCAACAAAGGAAGCTATATGGATAAAGGGCATTCTGGCGGAGCTAACAGGTGAACAAGCTGATGTGAAGTTGTTCTCAGACAGTCAAAGTGCCCTACACTTGACCAAAAATCCCATGCATCATGAAAGAACCAAACATATTGATATTCGGATGCACTTCATCAGGGATATGGTGGAGCACGGAGTGGTAAATATGGAGAAAATCTCAACCAAGGATAACCCTACTGATATGTTAACCAAACCAATACCAACCTCAAAGTTTGAAGACTGTCTAATACAGGTTGGTGTTGGCACTTGGAAAGGGAGTTAGCAGATACAGGAGAAAAGGCTCATGGAGCATAAGCAAACCAAGGTGGATATTTGTTGGAGTTGGTTTACTAATGCTGGTGCACTGGTGTATGGATAGGAAGCGGTGTATGCAATCAAGATTCAGAAGGGAAGTTACAACAGAAAAGAAACGGTTGAAGGGAAAGGAATCCATATACACAAAGCATGGTGAATAGCAGAGATACAGCAAGCGTCCAATTTCTTTTCTTGAGTTCTCTGTTTCTGTTCCTGTTTCCTGCATTGAGCATAGTTTCAGTTTCTGGGTTTGTACAGATTGTAAACATCTCTGTAAACTTCAATCTCCATTGGGTATAGTGAATTACTCCTTGAACAAAGTGGATGTAGGATTGGTTTCAAATCCGAACCACTATAATTCTTGGTGTGGCTGTGGAGTTTACTGTCTGTGGGTAAAACACAACATCTACCATGCCTTGAAGTCTCACTACTGGTGGAAAGGCATGAAGAGCGACATTTCTGGTTTTGTTGCTCGATGATTGAATTGTCAGCAGGTCAAGGCCTAAAGGATGATACCTGGTGGATTGTTGCATAGTTTAGAAGTGCCTCAGTGGAATTGGGAGCACATTTCCATGGACTTTGTGACTCATTTATCTCGATCGAGTAGGGGATGCGATGCGATTTGGGTGGTGATTGATAGACTTTCGAAGTCAGCCCATTTCATTCCCTATGATGTGAGGTGTTCGATGAATAAGATGGCGAGATTATACATCAACCATGTGGTTAGATTGCATGGAGTGCCTGTGTCGATAGTGTCCAATAGAGATCCAAGATTCACATCTAGATTCTGGAAGAGTTTTCAAGCAGCTATGTGTTCGAGATTGGCGATGAGCACTGCCTATCATCCTCAGACAGATGGCCAATCTGAGAGGACCATTCAGACTTTAGAAGATATGCTGCGAGCAATTGTGATGGATTTCAATGGTGGCTGGCAGGATTCTTTATCCTTGGTTGAGTTTTCTTACAACAACAGCTACCAAGTGACTATCGGGATGGCTCCATTTGAAGCGTTGTATGGTCGCAAATGTAGATCTCGGATTTGCTGGGAAGAGGTTGGTGAGAAACAGTTTTCGACCCCTGATTTTGTGCAGCATATGAAAGATCAGGTTTCGTTAATTCGAAGTAGAATGGAGGCTGCACAAGATCGCTTCACTAGTTATGCTAACAGAAGACGCCGACCTCTGGAATTCGAAGTGGGTGATAGAGTATTCCTTAAGATTTCTCATTTCAAAAGTGTTATGAGGTTCAGATTTAAGGGCAAGTTAGCTCCTAGATTTGTTGGTCCCTTTGAGATTGTTGAAAGGATTGGACAGTTGGCTTATAGATTGCAGCTTCCTGATAAATTAGCAGCGATACATGATGTTTTGTTGAAAGGATTGGACAGTTGGCTTATAGATTGCAGCTTCCTGATAAATTAGCAGCGATACATGATGTTTTCATATGTCAATGTTGAGAAATACGAGCCAGATCCATCCCATGTGTTGAGGACTGATGAAGTTGAGCAAGATTCTGCCTTGAGCTATGTTGAGTATCCAGTTCAGATTCTGGATAGGAAGGAGAAGCAGTTGAGGAATAACATTATTCCGTTGGTGATGGTTCAATGGAGTAAGCATGGCCAAGAGGAAGCCACTTGGGAAGTTGAGGAGAAGATGAGACAAGAGTGGCCTCATCTATTTGAGCTTTGACAGTGGAGTTGTGTTGGTTAATTTTGGTGTTTTATTGATTCTGCCCCGTGTTTGCCTTTGATTTCAAGGACAAAATCTCTTAAGGTGGTTAGAATGTGAAGATTGAGATTCGAAAATTTGTGATTTATTGGGTAATCAAGTTTGGTTTGGGATTAGTCACGGGAGTTATGGATTTTCGAATTTCATATTTGGTTTAGAGTTGTTCAGATTCGAGTCGCTAGGCGCTATCAGGAGAAATCTGTGTTGAATTTGGAGTTGATTCGTTGAGTCTTTCGATAGAGATCTGATTCCCGTAAGTATTCAGATGTGAATACTCAGTTGAGGTGTTAGCGAGTGACATCTGAGTAGTAGAGGCTGGCGCGGGAAGTGATGCGTCGTCGTTTTCAATTTCAGATGTCTCGCTAGTGTATGGATCTGTTCAGTGGCATGACCAGATGTCAATGCGGGTCAACGGTGCTGTGTAGCGAGCGAACGCTGATCTGAGAGTTGGTGCAGAAGATGCCACGTGTTGGTCAACGTTGCTGAGTTGACCGTTGTTTTGAGCGTTATTCAGATCTGGTTAAGCGTGGGCAGCAGTGAGTGCTGAGATCTGTATCAGCTGTGAGGCAGTGCGACATCATTTTAACTAGTTAGCGGGGACCCCTGATGCGACGTCGTTTCGATTAGTTGTGCGCGCTAGAGTTAGCGAAGCAGATTTTTGTGAGCGCTGAGTACTCAGATGTGAGTAGCGTTGGAATCTGATTCGAGGATTTGTAAGTTAGCGCTGGGATCTGAAATTGTCGGTGTTTGACTTTTACTGCAGATTTTGACGAGGGATTTTAAATTCCAGTTTTGATCGACACTTAGCGTATTTTTGACCCCGATTTCCCTTGTTTGAAACCCTCGATTGGTACTGTTCACCCGAACCCTTCTCTAGTAGATTGCCGTCGATTGCCGCCGTTTTTTGGAGCAAGACTGGTGGCGCTGGATTCATCTTGAGTAGCTCTTTCGATTGATACCAGTTTGGGGCTGTGAATCGATGAGAGGAAGAGGGGCGAAGCAGTTGCAAGTTCGAGTAACTTCGCGATTCTAGTCGATGTTTTTCCCCTTGCAGATTTGAGCTTCTGGGTAAGTGTTCCTTACTGATTCTGAGCTTAGTTCTAGTTGTTAGAACCTGCGTTGCTAGGTAGAACCAGATATGAGTTCTGACCGTAGGTAGTAAGGTGTAGAAGTTCAGATTTGAGCTAAGTTATGAGATGTCTTAACATATTTGAGCTCCCAAGAGATTACTGCTGTGGTGGCTGAGACCCACGGGGAAGTAGATTGTGTAGGCTGAGGTCGCCGTGCCCTGGTGAGATCTGTTGAGGTAGAATCTGAGCATTGAGGTACGAATTGAGCTTCTGATTACAGCTTTGTCATAAGCGTGTAGTGTTTTGAAGCATGAATGATGCTTTGTGGAATCTGTTTTGTGAGTTTTGTGCTTTACGTGAACAGATGTGGCTCATACCTGAATTTATGTGTTCTGTTTACGTGAATTATGCATGTTGAAATCAGATTTGAATTTCTTGGAATACATGCATACATATTGAGCCTATTGATTGATTGAGAACCCGAGAAAGATCCACGTTGTGATCGACAGACAGATGTGTCATGCCTGAAAGGTCCAACGCTATCATCGGAGTGGTGACCGACGGAGTCATCGTGTCTGAATACCACCGAGCTGTGATGGGTAATTGAGTGGCAAACCCTGAAGATTACGGACCGATGATTTCCACCGATTGATTGGCTGTGCGTGGTATAGAGGCTCGTGTTTGATTTGCCAGCTGACTCGTTGGCCTAGATTGACTTATTCTTTGACAGCCCTCATGCATTCATGTTTTGATATACTGCATGTTTATGAGTTGCTGTTGTCTTAGTGCTCTTCGTACTGAGGTTTGACCTCGTATTTCTTTTCCTTCTTTTGTGTTCTTGGGTCTTTGTCGCCCATTGCAGGAGCTACAGGTAATCTGGCTGGGCAGAGTGGAGCTTCAGCTAGTAGATCCCCGTTTGGTTGAGTCCCAGTGTATTTATATTATGTATTGAACCAGGGGATGCTCTGAGTTTCTATGTAATTTGGGGATCTGTTATTTAAGTTTGATTGATTACCTGTTTGTGGTTGGATTTGAGTAAATCCTATTTTGAGCATGTATTATTTTGAATGACGATTTTGGAGTTTAGGCCCATGTATTTCGAAAAATTTTTAAGCCCTGCTTTTATGTTTCCGTGATTATGTGCTTAATTGTGCTTTAATCTTGGTCGATTAGCACGAGGCCTGACAATAATATTACCCCGACTAGTATTTCTTCCTTGTAATCTTCTAAAATTTAAAAAAAAAAGAGTTGCACGCTTTCCCTTGGATTATTGAGATTACATTGTTAATCGACGGACTAGGGCGCCACATCTACACTGTATTTAGCTTAGGCATGCAGCTTAGCACGCACCACATAAACAGCTCGCGGTAACCAACAGATCACGTTCCCAAACAGATCACGCTCCCAAACAGATTACGTTCGCAGATCAGCTCTTGCATGCAGTTCAGCTCTCGCACGCAGTTCAGCTCTCGTGCACTAAGATTACGTACCTTCTAGCGTAGAAGGACCAAATCATATCACACCTGATCTTACCATACGAAACAGTTCCCACCATGCATAGCAGTATCAGACACAAGTACAGATCATATCACGCACTGGTCAGCTCGTGCGCTTCAAACATATCTCGCCTATTATGATCGCCCACTCAGCTCACAACCAACGTGAATGCCACCAACAGCTCACCAAAGCTGTTCTTCACCATCAGCTTATGCCTAAGCTGATTTCACCAAACACACTGCACAACAACCCTGATCTTACTACTCAGCTCAGAGCGCTATGTGACTCCAAAGCTGAATCCAGCTTACGTCTCATTACACAACCTGAAAACAGCTCAGAACAACCACCCTGCCAGCTCTCACTAGCATACCAGTTCGCACTAGCTCAGCACGAGCTATACTGCACAGTACTTCCAGAACAGCTTGCGCAACCTCAGATCAGCTCACGCCTGGGCTGGTTCCTACTAGCTGATTCCTACTAACCCGATAAACTCTCTAAGTTAATTAATCCCAATAAATTGATGTTAATACAATCTGATTAATCACTAATTACCGCAAATAATTCTCGATCCTCACAAATGAAGTGTTGATATGATATTATTGTTGGCATTTACGACTCCGGTTAAACGAACAAAAAGTAAAGAATTTCAAGTTATCCGTGACTAAGTATATAATCTAATTATTAAACAAGAAAATCATATATGGTCAGTTTGTGATTCATGGGATATGATGAGACTTGATCGATGTTGTGTGATTATTAATAATAGAGTAGAATATGTAGTCAATAATAGTGTATTTGATTTGATGGATTATATTTAACATAAAACTAAAATGAAGATATTGCCCTTTTTTTAACACTTCATTAAATTAAATAAAAATATATGAAGGATAATGTAATAATTTAATTAAATGATATGATTGATATTTGATAATAATTAATAGTTTGACTGATATTAGATAAATAATATATGTTATCAAACATCAGATAGAATATGATTAATTTTATTAATCATATCGATATAATTCTGTTATCACTTTCAAGTAATATTTTCCAAATATAAAATTAGATAGGATAGTAATTATAAAAGGGTATTGCTTAACCTGTTAATTTTAGATATTACAATTAGACCATAGGAATTGTATGTTTTAGAAAAAAAGGAAAACCTAGAGGATATTGTTAAGAAAAAACCAGTAAACCACGTTCTAAAACACATCGAGGTGAAAATTCGGTATGACTTTTACTTTCTTCAGTTGCATGTAACGTAATCGATTGTTTAAATAAAACTTGTTAAAGCGGCGTAAATCAACCACTTCTTAGAAGTTAAAATGTCACTACCATCCAATTTTCTGTTGATACTCGATACAAATTTCATCAAGGATTTAAGTGGGTTGGTAGGAATATTCTTAGTCCAATTAGAAATCAACTAAAAAACTTCCAACGACCACATTAAAATTCAATTAAGTTTTTCCTTTTCATATTACCAAAATGTCGCCCGATGAGAAATCCTCTAAACGAATTAATCGATTGACTTTTGAGGATTTAAATATAAAAATATAAGTTAATTTTTTTGATGTATTTTTTTTGTTTTTCAATATAAAGCACCATATTTAACCTAATAAGCTGAGCTAGAGAGATATGTTTTTTATTATTTATGCTTTATTCGTTTCAACGTGAATTAGAAAGAACACGTCTCACTAATCGAATGATATCCATTCAATAAAATTAGAAATTGATTTGAAAATTTGAATCTACTATAGTAGATAATTTTAGAATCAATTTGCTAAATTTTCAATTTGGATGAATACAAATTAATTATCTCATATGATAGCACGTAAGAACGTAGCGAGGGATATTTTCTTCGAAATTATACTAAACCATCCTTATATAGAGTTTTATAGATAATGTTAACATAATAATCAAGTCAAGCCATAGTTAAGCCAACCGAGCATAAGTGTGGTCCCATTAATTCTCGACAGTTTCAGATTTACAGTAAATACACACCCACTTTGGGTAGCGACTATTTTAGTGTTCGGTCATGAAACTAAAACTCATTGCTCGAAAAAGAAATTCAACCTTGACTGGTAACATCCAAGAGATTAGAGGTTTCTTTCCAACAAAATGAGTCAAGTACTCTCTCCAACTACCTCACTAAACTTATCAGCAACATTCGAATACAACTACATATAACACAACGATTCTTGTACGTAAACCTCACACTCCAAATGGGAGGATCCTTAGCAAGAAACCTCTCACGCTTTGATAAAATTATTTCAACTTTCTTCTTTAGACTTCTTCCCGAAATTCTCCGTTTCATCGTGTTATCCATCTGTGTCCTACGCAAATACTATAAGCAGGCGACAACGGACTACAGATACAGGCTCGCTATCAACAGCAAAAGCTCGGAATTTGTTTACACGAGACAGGAGAAGCAAGATTTAGTCGAGTGCCGCATTTGCCTTTCGGATTTCGAAGACGAGGAGGAGGGCAGACAAGTAGTATACTGCAAGCATGCATTTCATAAGCATTGCTTGGAGAAATGGCTTAAAGGGTACTACAAGGCCTCATGCCCATTATGCAGGGGTTTGGTGGTGCCTGAGCTTGTTTTAGCAGAGTACCAAAGAAGGCTAAATGAGGAAGAAAATAATATTGTGATTGAAAAGGAGTTGGCCCTCATTTTGCTGAATGTTTTGCATGCTGGATCAACTTGTAATGGGTATTTTTAGTGCATTTCTGTGAATAATCAGAACCACTTCTGAAGATCTAGTTATTGGCAGGATTGTTTCGGAAATTGTTTAATATGGTCAAAAACTTGAAATATATAGGGACACTTGTAATTTCAGTTAAGTGGGTTTTCGTTCGGATTTTAGTGATGCATCTTGTCCAAATTGGTTTTCATAATGTAATTTGGATTTTCGGTTTATATATTGATGCTTGAATATGTACTGTGACAAGAATAAACATGTATTACTAATATTAAAATTTATCAAAGTTGTTATAAATTAAAAGAAACATTAACAAACATTAACAAATAAAGTAAATAATTACCTTTGTAATTATCTTGAATATATTCTCAATTGCTCCTTGATTACTCCAAATGAACTCTTACTTATATATTAATAGGAAATTATTATTTCTCTATAATTTCCTTAATTTATATAGAATAGAATTGAGAGAGAATTTGTATATTTTTGTGTGTTTTTTAAATGAAGATTACAAGCCTATTTATAGGCAAATGAAATGATTAAAATAATAAAAAGGTCTAAATCACTTCATTTAATATTTAGACATCCAACAACTAACAACTAATACTAACCATCTAATTTTATTAATTATTCCACAATACTCCCACTTTGGATGTCTTCATTACGTGTTTTGATACTGCCTCGTTAAAAACCTTATTAGGAAAAATCCAGTGGGATAAAAACCATAGTAAGGGAAAAAGAGTGCAGTTACGTAAACTTTCTCCCCCTGTTGAAGAATCATGTGAAATCTCTTAGACGTTGCATTCCGATCTTGTATACCAATTTCTCAAAAGTCGATGTAGGCAATGATTTTGTAAAAAGATCGGCCAAATTTTCACTTGAGCGAATTTTTTGAACTTCAATATCACCTTTCTTTTGCAAATCATGTGTGAAAAAGAACTTTGGGGATATGTGTTTCGTCCTATCACCTTTGATGTATCCTTCCTTTAGCTGAGCAATGCAAGCTGCGTTATCTTCATAAATTATTATTGCTGAGCTTTTACTTGTAGACAGACCATATTCCTTTTTGATATGGTAAATCATTGATCTCAACCAGACACATTCTCTACTAGCTTCATGTATTGCAAGTATTTCTGCATGATTTGATGAAGTAGCGACCATAGTTTGCTTTGTAGACCTCCAGGAAATTGTTGTTCCACCATAAGTAAATAAATACCCAGTTTGTGATCGTCATTTGTGTGGATTAGATAGATATCCAGCATCTGCATACCCAGTTAGTTGCAAATCACAAGTATCTGAATAAAATAAACCCAAATCGTAGGTGCCCCGAAGATATCTAAATATATGTTTAACGCAATTCCAATGTCTCCGTGTCGGAGAAGAACTATATCTTGCCAACAAATTGACAGCAAATGATATGTCTGGTCTCGTGCTATTTGCAAGATACATCAATGCACCAATAGCACTTAGGTATGGCACATCTGGGCCAAGAATTTCTTCTTGTTCATCACATGGTCGAAAAATAT
Organism: Dorcoceras hygrometricum; assembly: GCA_001598015.1. Taxonomy (NCBI): domain Eukaryota; kingdom Viridiplantae; phylum Streptophyta; class Magnoliopsida; order Lamiales; family Gesneriaceae; genus Dorcoceras; species Dorcoceras hygrometricum. The sequence continues at coordinate 45,004 of KV011803.1, forward strand.
CTTTTGTTGTATCAAGTGATCGAACCACCATGGGTGAACTTAAAGGATGAGCTTTATCCATATAAAATCGTTTCAAGATTTTTTGTGTATAAGTTGATTGATGGACTAAAATTCTATCATGAAGATGCTATGCTCAATTTGTAGACCAAGACAGGATTTTGTTTTTCCTAGGTCTTTCATCTCAAATTCCTTTTTCAATATATCAACTGTCTTTTCAAGTTTTTCGGAGCTTCCAATAATGTTTAAATCATCAACATATACGGTAATAATGACAAATTTTGATCCATTCCTTTTAATAAATATACATGGACAAATTGGATCATTTTTATATCCTTCTTGCAATAAATAGTCACTAAGTCGTTTGTACCACATACGTCCGGATTGCTTTAATCCGTAAAGGGATCTTTGTAATTTAATGGAGCAAACATTTCTATAATTTGGACCAAATGTTTCCGATATCTTAAATCCATCAGGGATTCTCATGTAAATTTCATTATCCAGTTTTCCATTACAAGTATGCAGTGATAACATACCATAAGATGCATTTCAAGTTTTTCTTGTATGGTCATGCCAATAAGGTATCGAATGTAATTGCATCCCATTTTTATATCCTTCTTGCAATAAATAGTCACTAAGTCGTTTGTACCACATACGTCCGGATTGCTTTAATCCGTAAAGGGATCTTTGTAATTTAATGGAGCAAACATTTCTATAATTTGGACCAAATGTTTCCGATATCTTAAATCCATCAGGGATTCTCATGTAAATTTCATTATCCAGTTTTCCATACAAGTATGCAGTGATAACATCCATAAGATGCATTTCAAGTTTTTCTTGTATGGTCATGCCAATAAGGTATCGAAATGTAATTGCATCCATCACTGGAGAGTAAGTCTCTTCATAATCAATACCAGGTCGTTGAGAAAAACCTTGGGCTACCAATCGAGCTTTATATCTAGTCACTTCGTTTTTCTCATTTCGTTTTCGTACAAAAATCCATTTACAACCCACAGGAATTACTCCTTTGGGTGTATGTACCACAGGTCCAAAGACTGTTGGGATGCCACGACGGATCCGGATCACGCCTCCCGGCGAGGCAGCGGAAGAACAAAAACAATACCGGGAGACGATCAATACAATTCAAATAAACACAACCATAGAGTGTTTAGATTGATACCTTGCTGGCAACTCGTGCCTGGCTCCGACCAGTTTCTCGAGGAAACCGGCACTTCACGGTAGACTACGTCAATCCGGTCCACGACCAGATACGAGACTCCTTCGTCAGCCTGCACTAGAAGGCCTGACGAGATCGGCGCGAACGGATTCTCCTCGTCAAGTTGGCCGAAACAAATTCCGGCGGCACGTGACGGCGGCGGCGGCGGCGGATAAATGTGAGACCTGAAATTAATAAAGATTAATTTGGTTAAAATTAATCGGTTTTTTTAAGATTTCTAGATGTTCAGATTTCTATTTGAAGATTTCGTTTGCATTTTCGGGTCAGAATTCACATTTAGAGCAATTCTGGAAATTTTGATATTTTTGAGTCTGAAATCTGATTTTTGTGAGAAATCTGAATTGTTGGTGAGATCTGTCAGATTTCTTGAGAAATCTGGTCGCCGCGCGTAATTGGTAACGCAAGATCAATACGTCATCTTTTTGTGAAATCCAGATATCTCGTGGGTAGGATAGCTCAAGGGCGGCGGCGGCGGCTTTTGGAGAGGAGAGGGGGCGGCGGCTATTGCTTAGGTTTAGGGTTAATTGTGTTGTGTTAAGTCTAGGGTTAAGTCTACCTTAAGTAGAATTAAGGATGGACTTGGACCGGCCCAACGGGCCCGGGTCCAACGGATGAACATTCAGGTCATCCCCATCACCGAGACTTCAACGACCATTGCTTCAAGCCACAAATTAGAATCAGCATCGGAAATTGCCTCCTTGAAAGTTCTTGGATCAGATCCAACAACTTGATCACCTTGATCATCTTCAAGGAGAAAACCATATCTCTCAGGAGCCCTAGGAATCCTTTCGAATCTCCTAGGTGCGACTATTTCTGGTACTGGCTCTGGAGGTGCAGGAGACTCACTTGGTATTTCAGTTGGTTCTCTAACCTCTTCGAGTTCTACTATTCTGCCCTTTCTATAAAGTAGAAATTCTCTTTCCATGAAGGTGGCATTCCTAGAAACAAACACTTTTGCTTCGCTGGGATAGTAGAAGTAGTATCCAATGGAATTCTTTGGATACCCAATGAAGTAGCATAAGATGGATCTCGTATCCAGCTTATCTCCCACTGTCTGCTTCACGTAAGCAGGACATCCCCAAATCCTCATAAATGAGTACTTGGATGGTTTGACCATCCATATCTCATACGGAGTCTTATCCACTGCCTGGGTGTGGACATTGTTCAACAACATTACCG
>KV011804.1:14947-24953 GCA_001598015.1 Dorcoceras hygrometricum
GAATTCTTTTAGGGTTTGGTTCGGGCCTGTCCCGGGCAGCCCTGAAGTTTTTCGGGCCGGTATGCGATGTCGGGCCCGGTTTTGATCGATTTTGAAATTTTAAGTTTTTGGGCCTAAAATTGTTTTAAACCCAATTTGATACAATTAAAATTAGTAAAATGTGATTTTAATTATGAAATGTGATTTTGTAATAAAATATGATTTTGTTGATTAAAATTTGTTTTTATCGGCAAAATACGATTTTATTATAAAATACGATTTCGTAATTAGAATATGATTTTACGATAAATAATTAGATTATTTAAATTATGCATGTTAATTAGATTAATTTCATGATTGGGGTGATTGAGAGCCGTGCCCAATGTGTTAGGTGTATGCAATAGGTTTTGAATGATTTCGGTTTATTAATATTTGATTATCATTTAAAGTGGGCCTGTTTGTGGCCCGTTCCCACCCCTTGATAAATGTATCCCTTATTTATCATAGTAAATTTAAATGTAAATTACTAGATTTAGTGGGAGGACATCCGAAGACGGTGGACGATGACGATCAAGATATTGAAGACCGAAGATCTGTAAAACCGAAAAGCTTTGTAATAGGATTGCATTGCATATTGCATTACCCCTAGGATTGGACCTAGGTCCGTGGCTGGCAACCACGAATCGCATAGCTCTCGCGATCGATCATCCCAATATTTATTTATATATTTGATATATAGATTAATTGAATCCGCATTTTGCATGTTTTAAATTAGATTTAAATATGCATGAGACCAAAATTTTTCAAACTTAAAATCCCTCGATTTAAATATGATTTAAAACTTATATCAAGATAAAATGTTTATTCGATAAACAAAAGGGGTATTTAAAATTATTTAAATTAACCCTACCTTCCATCAACAATGGGTGTACGTCGATGCTACCCGTATACATGGCCCGGTTCATATTATTGAGGGGGTCATGTATGCCGAAAAGCTGTCCACGCCATTGACAACTGTTGTGAGTTGGTTGGAACTCCCTTTAACGTTGGCTCATATTATTGGGGACGTTAAGGGGACCGTCCTTCACGACTCAACATTGATGGGTCAATCTTGACACGTGATAGTAAACAGCGTCATATTATTGGGCCCTTACTGGACGTGAGGTGAATACATGGAGGTTGCACCGGTTGCAATCGGAAACTACCTTTCGGGGGTCATGGATGGCTGATATTATTCGGGTCCATGATCGCTTGATTGGGCTTCGTGTACCCACTAAAGAAACCTGTTTTCTCGATTTAATTAGAGGGTGGTGAAATCGTTAAAATAGTGGGAGGGTAATTCATAAAACTAAATGACCATGTTTTGTGTCTTAGCTTATATCTTATATAGTTAGTAATGCATGTCTGTTTTCTTTTCAGTATAACTGCTGTATAAAATGGTTTCGATGAAAAACCCGCTCACTGCTATACTGGATAGCAACAGGTTCACCGGTCTGAACTACCAAGACTGGCTCCGCAACCTTAATCTTGTATTGGCTTCGGAGAAGCTCCTCTATACGATAGAGAAGTCGCCTGCGGAGGAAACCACTGCCGATATCAGCCTTGAGGAGCTGATCACGCTTAACCAATGGCGGGACGATGAGGTTAAAGCTCGATGCTATGTGATGGCATCGATGTCCAATGAAATGAAACGGCGCTTTCAGAAGACAAAGTATGCCTCTACCATACTTTTTCATCTCAAGGAATTGTACGGGGAGAACTCTCGACATGAGAGGTTCACGGCTGTCAAGGAGGTGATGACGAGCCGCATGCGCGATGGGACTTCGGTCCGCGAGCATGGGGTTCGTATGATTGGGCTCGTTGAAAAGCTGTCGGGCCTTGATATCGCGCTTCCACACGAGCTGTCTGTGGATGTACTTCTCCTCTCGCTACCCGCTGCATTTGACCTCTTTGTGGTCAACTTAAACATGAACAAGCTGGAAGCCACACTTGAAGAGGTGGTGAACATGCTTGTAGTGTTTGAGAGGACTATAAAGAAGGACAAACCCGTCCTCCTTCTGGGTTCTTCTTCCTCAGCGAAGAAGGGGCCCAGACGCAAGAGCAAGAAGCGTTCTGCTCCTGCGAAATACATTGAAATAAATAATGTCTCTAAATTCAACTTCTTGGGTACTTGAGTACCGGATGTGGATCTCATATCTGCAATGATTTGCAGGTGATGACAAGAAGTCGACGTCTTAGAGAGGGTGAAACCCACTTGAGGCTTGGCAATGGAGCAAGGGTTGCTGCTATAGCTATAGGAGATGTTCATTTATTTCTGTCTTCAAATTTTAAGTTGTTGTTACGAGACGTTTTATTTGTTCCTGAATTGATTAAAAACATTATTTCTATTCCTATGCTTGATAGAGATGGATATTCTTGTATGTTTTCTAATTCTATTTGCAATATTTACAAGAATGAATGTTTAATTAGAATTGGGGAACGCGAAAACGATTTATACACCTTAAAATTAAAAGACGTTCCAACTCGCGATGTCGAAGCACATACAACAACGATTAAACGGAAACACGATAACTTGAACCCAGCACAAATTTGGCACGCTAGGCTAGGTCACATTTCCCTAAGTAGGATGAACAAGTTAGTTAGGAGTGACTTGTTTGATCTGTCAGACATCAACTCCCTACCGACTTGTGAAACATGTCTGAAAGGAAAGATGACCAAGCAACCCTTCAAGGGCAAGGGTGAACGTGTCCAAGGCCTATTGGATTTGATCCATACTGATGTGTGCGGCTCGTTTAGTATTGGTACCAAATACGGTCACACATACTTCATCACCTTCACCGACGATTACTCTAGGTATGGGTACTTGTACTTGATGAAGTACAAGTCTGAATCCTTTGAAAGGTTCAAGGAATTCAAGGCTGAAGTAGAAAATCAGTTAGGCAAAAGTATTAAGGCACTTCGATCTGATCGAGGTGGTGAATACTTAAGTACTGAGTTTCAAGACTATCTGAAAGAGAATGAGATTCTCTCACAGTGGACCCCTCCTGCCACACCACAGCTCAATGGTGTAGCGGAGCGTCGTAATTGGACCTTGTTGGACATGGTTCGATCAATGATGAGCTTCACTGAGCTTCCTACCTCGTTTTGGGGCTATGCGCTCGAAACGGCGGTAATGTTGTTGAACAATGTCCACACCAAGGCGGTGGATAAGACTCCGTATGAGATATGGATGGGCAAACCACCCAAGTACTCATTTATGAATATATGGGGATGTCCTGCTTACGTGAAGCAGACAGTGGGAGATAAGCTGGAGACGAGATCCATCTTATGCTACTTCATTGGGTATCCAAAGAATTCCATTGGATACTACTTCTACTATCCCAGCGAAACAAAAGTGTTTTTTTCTAGGAATGCCTCCTTTATGGAAAGGGAATTTCTACTTGATGGAAAAGGCAAAATAGTAGAACTCGAAGAGGTTCGAGATCCAATCGAAGTACCAGGTAAGTCTCCTGCACCTACAGAGCCAATACCAGAAATTGTCGCACCTAGGAGATCCGAAAGGGTTCCTAGGGCTCCTGAGAAATATGATTTTCTCCTTGAATATGATCAAGGTGATCAAGTTGTTGGATCTGATCCAAGAACTTTCAAGGAGGAAATTTCTGATGCTGATTCTAATTTGTGGCTTGAAGCAATGCAGTCTGAGTTTGACTCAATGCATGCTAACCAAGTTTGGACTCTTGTTAATCCTCCCGAAGGAATTGTTCCTATTGGGTGTAAATGGGTATACAAGAGGAAACTTGGGCCTGATGGTAAGGTAATGACCTACAAGGCACGACTAGTCGCGAAAGGTTACACTCAAAGGCAAGGTGTTGACTATGATGAAACCTTCTCGCCAGTCGCAATGTTCAAGTCAATTAGAATCTTGTTAGCCATAGCCGCATGGTACGACTATGAGATATGACAAATGGATGTGAAAACTGCATTCCTTAATGGAAACATTAAGGAAGATATCTATATGACGCAGCCTGAGGGTTTCACATTTGTTGGAAGCGAGCATAAGGTATGCAAGCTTCAGAGATCGATCTACGGTCTCAAACAAGCATCGTGAAGTTGGAACCTGAGATTCGATGAAACAATTAAGGAATTTGGTTTCATAAAGAATTCAGAGGAGCCATGTGTCTATAAGAAACTAGTTAAAAGCGCTGTGACATTCCTCGTACTTTATGTTGACGACATTCTACTCATTGGGAATGACGTAGGAATGTTGCAGTCAACTAAAGTATGGTTGTCTAGCAGATTTTCAAGGACACGGGTGAAGCATCCTATATTCTTGGAATACAGATCTATCGGGATAGATCTAAACGGATGCTCGGACTCACCCAAGCTACCTACAACGATACCATACTTAAGAGGTTCTCTATGGAAGAGTCCAAGAGAGGACACCTACCTATGTGGCACGGGGTCACTCTATCTAAGTCTATGTGTCCAAAGACTGATGAGGAGATAGATAGTATGGCACGTGTACCATATTCCTCGGCAATAGGTAGTATTATGTATGGCATGATCTCGACTAGACCGGATGTCGCATATGCTCTGACTGTCATGAGCCGCTACCAGACCAACCCCGGCCAATTGCATTGGAAGGACGTGAAGGATATTCTTAAGTACTTACGAAGGACTAAGAATATGTTCATGATCTATGGGGTGGTGAACTGAAATTGGAAGGCTACACTGATTCTAGCTTCAAGTGTGACGTGGATGATTCGAAATCAACCTCTGGATTTGTATTCATGCTCAATGGTGGTGCTGTCTCTTGGAAGAGTTCCAAGCAAGACACCATCGCGGATTCAACCACTGAGGCTTAGTACATCGCAGCATCAAATAGCTATCGGATCTATAGCGACTCTCGATTTACCAATGGTCGTTGATCTGATCGGGATATATTGATTGAAAGGACCGTACTGTACGCTAACCACGACCAAAAGGTTCTTGCAGGCACTATCAGTGATACCTAGGGGATCATGGGGCGATGTTTCTAGACGCTCTTACCATGATCCGTTGGGCAAGTCCGGAATTGTGATTCCGGAGCCACAATGGTTGTGGGCCCACGGCTAGCTGTATCCCTGAACCATTGAGTGTCACACAAGTACTGGATTCGAGATTCCCGCACGGATACTCAGCTCAATGTGTTGAGCATACAAAGAGGACTATGGGAGTGCGACTTCCAAAAAGTCAACAGGGGTCAAACCGGGGTTTCCCGCTATTGAGGGGCAAAACGGTTATTTTGCACTGGGGTTCTGAAAAACGGTTTTTCAGATCATAGCGTTCTGTTTTGGAAACTGAATCAATCGGTCTGATCTGATCGGCGATTGGAGTTACGATGAAGTCTCGGTGGTGGAGATGAACTGAATGTTCATCGTTGGACCCGGGCCCATTGGGCCGGTCCAAGTCCAACACTTAAGCTTATTTAATTAAGGCTAAACCTAGACTTCAATACACAAGACTCTCACTAACCCTAAACCTAGAGACTTGAGCGCCACCCCCTCTCTCCTTCTTCCTCACGCCGCCGCCGCCGTGCGCCTCCCGCCGCCGCCTAGTTTTTCGAGGAGAATCCATTGGCGATAAAATCCTTCAGCTTTCTAGTGCAGGCTGATTGGAGGGAGATCGATTCTGGTCGTGGACCGGATTGGCGATATCTACCGTAATCTACCATGAAGAGCCGACGTTATTGTAAATACGGTTGGAGCCAGGCACAAGTGCCAGCGAGGTAGTGTTTTGAACACCCTATGTATGACAATTGTTTTGTTATCATCGTATTGATCGTCTCCCGGCTGTTTATTTTCTGTTCTTCCGCTGCCTAGCCGGGGGGCGTGATCCGGATACCCAACATCGCGATATTACAACTACCGAACTCTATTTGAATTCATCTTTGTTGTAACAGATCTCAATACAGATTTGACTAAGATCAAAGACAACAAAATAGCAAAAAACAAAATGAACATCGCGGAAACGCAGGCCTTCGATAAACACTAACACGTCGCTGCTAGTTCAAACTCCACCTCCCACCTGCTCCGGTGCCGACTCACCTGCACCAAGAAGCTAGTGAGCCTAGGGGCTCAGCAAGCAAACTAAGGATAACAAACACAATGTGCAGATGTAAAACATAAGACATCATTTATTACAACTTTTGTTCTGGAAGTAAATTCAAATTCCAGCGTTATCATTTTTGTTAAACTTATGGCTCAGAAGCTCTACTTAGGTCCCATGGCACTCGATCGAATGACTACTGATATCAGTTTCAATGTGGTGAAATCTCACCCAATATGAAGGGGCAACTGACCCTCTGGTCTGCTGCTCACCCTTCCCATATGAACCGTCTGTTATCTAAGCCATAAATTTATAAATTGAATATTTCTTCTTTAAAACACATATTGGGCGAACTTAAATCTTAGCATCGGGGTTCACTTCATTTTTAAAAATCATACTTCCTTCAAAAATCGTTTTACTGAGCATCCAGCAGAGACATAGGAAATCAGCAGTTGGGATAAATTCAGTTGTTGGCAAGAAATCCAGCTGGTGTGAACAGTAGATCAGTTGATGGGTATATATCGGTAGTCAACACAATTAATTTGGTCAACGGAGTACAGTAGATCAACCAGTCGTTTGTTCAAGAAAAACCAGTCGTTGGGTAAGGCGATCAGCAGGTGAAAGCAAACTAGACGATGGATATAAATCAGTAGTTAAGTACTTAAGGGGAAAGGAATCAGTCGCAAGCAAAAACCAGTCGCAAGCAACAGTAACCAGTCGCAAGCAAAACCAGTCGCAAGCAATAGTAACCAGTCGCAAGCAAAACCAGTCGCAAGCAAAACCAGTCGCAACTGCTGAAATTTTGACAATAAAATGCATCTGCTGATGAACAGTGAACTGCTGGAAATTTACAAGGAAATGCGTCTGCTGAATTTTTAGAAGACAACGCAACTGCTGAATTCTAACGAAGGAATGCAGCTGCTGAATTAGTTCAAAAGAAATGCACCTGCTGGTTTTCAAAAGAAATGCACCTGCTGGTTTTACGATAGCACTTGTAATATCGAAACAATGATCACGCTACCAGTCGTCGCCTATTAAACCAGACTTTATATTGATTCAACTAGCAACTACCGATTACACGATCATCAATTCCCGATATTACAGCAAAAGGAAGAACATCAAAATCTCTATGAGTTGAAAAATCTGAATGCTCAGCGCTTTAAAATCAACTTCAACTTCGTAAATTACATTTGAATTCCAAACATAATCCACTGTGAACCCGAACATTAATCATTCGCTAAAATATCAACAAAACACGTGCAAAGGCTGATTTCAAATCTAGCTTAGGCAAGAATCACGAAATTAAGCTAGAACAATACATAAGCTTTCATGGCGTAGCAAGAATCTAATTTACTTGCCTTGATACGAAGGAAATCACAAGATACAGCAGGCCACTAACAGAGAGTTTTCCCCAGCGCAGCAATGTGTTATCTATTTCTTTGATGCAAGAATGAACATTTTCTTGCAAATAATTGAACTTATGGTTCACAAGGACAGTGGCATGGGAGTCTGATTAGTAATAGGGGAAAAACACTCATTTAGGCATGGTAAACCAGCCGTATTTCAGAAAATTTTACTTAAAATTCCCTGTCAATGTTTTGATTTGCAAATGTACTACACAAAATATGAAATTTAACCATTCTCCCATCCACAACCATTTTATTTGTAAAGTTTGAAAATTGCTTGGCTATGCTCGGGTGACAAACTGACAACTGATCGGGCCTCTGTTCCTTACAAAATTTAAGAAATGAGAAAGCAGTCGCTCAAACAAGTAGCAAAAGCTGAAATCTTGAAATTAGAAATGGATCCTCAATATATAAAGATTAGAATTTGTGGTCCTATGGATTTTGGGGCACTACAATAAGGCCGCCCGAGCTTGAGACTAGCGTCTGCGATGTGAAGTACCATGTTTCATTGGTAGAGAACATTGTGATGTTCTGAGCATGCAGATGGATAGTGACCTGGTGATCTATCGAACTACCCTCGTTCGGACTTTCCAAGTGGTTACCATTTGTCGAGTGGATAAGTCTGAGGTCTTGGTTGTACTGATTAATCCTCACTACTCGAAATGTCATTGAGACTCTACATGATAGGCGCCTCACTTTGACCCGTTTGCCGACTCACTTGGGTTCATTAGGCGGCGGGATTGGATGAGGTCCCGATGCATGTAGGAGTCGATGCTTCGTTGTCGAGGATTCACCGCTCGCTCTCATGCGTGGATATCCTATGCTATCTGGGGGATAATAGTGTATAAATCTCTGGCCAGAGTACTAGATGTGTTTTAGGTAAATGGGTTTGCCTAGTAACACTCGCGATGTCACTATTCGATCTCCAAGATGTATGCATAGCTATCGGATCTCTAGCGACTCTCGATTTACCAATGGTCGTTGATCTGATCGTGATATATGTGTTGAAAGGACCGTACTGTACGCTAACCATGACCATCTGGTTCTTGCAGGCACTATCAGTGATACCTATTGGATCATGGCGCGATGTTGCTAGGCGCTTTACCATGATCCGTTGGGCAAGTCCGAAATTGTGATTTCGGAGCCACAATGGTTGTGGGCCCACGGCTAGTTGTATCCCTGAACCATTGAGGGTCACACAATTACTGGATTCATGATTCCTGCACGGAAACTGAGCTCAATGCGTTGAGCATAGGAGGAGGATTTTAGGGAGTGCGACTTCCTAAAAGTCAACAGGGGTCAAATTGCGATTTTCCAAAAGTTGAGGGGCATAACTGTCATTTTGGTCTAGGTGGTCTGAAAAATTGTTTTTGCATCATAATAGTCAGTTTTGGAAACTGAGTCGATCGGTCCGATCTGATCTTCGATCGGAGTTATGATGAAGCCACAGTGATGCGGTTGAACCAAATGTTCATATATTGGACTGGGCCCGCCCCAGGTCCATTGGGCCGGTTCAAGCCCATCACTTATTTAATTAGACCTAGGGCTACCATGAGACACACACACAAGATACAACATAGCTCTCATAGCCGTCCACCCTCTCCCACACGCCTCCCGCCGCCCGCCGCCCGCCGACCGCCCATCGCCGCCGCCCGCCGCCGCCGTCGCCGTCGCCCAGTTTTTCGCGTGATCGGACTTGTTTCGATCACCGAGACAAGGAGAATCCGTTCGTGCTAAAATCCGTCAGATATTCTAGTGCAGATTGACGGAGGAAGATTGTTTCCGGTCGTGGACCTGATTGACGATCTACCGCCGCCTACCGTTTGAAGTGCCGGTTTCCTTGTGAAACTGGTCGGAGCCAGGCACCTAGACGCCAGCAAGATAGCAATTCGATAAACGCCCTATGAATGTTTATTGATTTTTGAATGTATTGAACGTTTCTCGGGGCAACTTTTGATTTCCGCTGCGTCCCTGGGAAACGGGATCCGGATCCGCCATTGTACGCCAACAGTGGTATCAGAGCAAAGGCTGTGATCCTTCAATACATGTTTGTGACTTATTGCATGAGATTTCGATTTTTCAAAAATCAAAAAAAAAAAAAAAATTTGGTCGCCGGTACTGTAGCGGCCGCACGAGGGTACTGTAGCGGCCGCACACAGACACTGTAGCGGCCGAACGCAGGGACTGTAGCGGCCGAACTTAGGGACTGTAGCGGCTGAACGCAGGTACTGTAGCGGCCGAACACAGGTACTGTAGCGGCCGAACGCAGGGACTGTAGCAGCCGAACGCAGGTACTGCAGCGGCCGCACACCGGCGTACCCGAGGCGGCGTTGCGACGCTGTTTTTCGACTCCTTGGATTTTCGGGCCTGTCCCGGACGGCCCAAAGGGGTGTTTGGGCCAATATTCGATATTGGGCCGATTTTGGTCGATTTGAGTTTTGGGCCTAAAATTGTTTTAAGCCCATATGATGCAATTAAAATTGAAAAATATGATTTTAGTTATGAAATATGATTTTATAATTAAAATATGATTT
>KV011804.1:43990-70821 GCA_001598015.1 Dorcoceras hygrometricum
GCGGAATCAACAGATATATGTCACATATATAATTGGGATGATCGATGAGCGAGAGCTATGCGATCCGTGGTTGCCAAGCACGGATCTAGGTCCAATCCTAGGTGACATGCAGTATGCGAATGCAATCCTATTACATAAGCTTTCAGTTTTACAAGTCTTTGATCTTCAATATCTTTGATCATAATCTCTACCATCTTCAAAATTATCCTCCCACTAAGTCTAATATTTACATTTAAATAACCATGACAAATAGGGATACATTTTAAAGGGGTGGAAACGGGCCATAAACCAGGCCCACTTTGAATTGATTTCAACAATATTACAACAAAAATTGTAAAACCTAGTATATACATAACACATTGGGCACGGATCTCGATCATCCCAAACATTATCTGTACAATTAACTCAATTAATTTGACATAAATAAAATAATCAAATAAAATTTGATTTTATCCAACAAAATCATATTTTATAAATAAAATCTTATTTTGTTATTTTAATTGCATCAATTTTGGGCTTAAAACAATTTTAGACCCAATATCTCAAAATTTTCAAAAATTAAATTTGGTCCAACCAAAAAGGCAATAGCAAGTATTGGCCCAAAAATCCCTTGGGTCGCCCGGGACAGGCTCGAAAAAACCCTAGAATTTAAAAACCGTGCCGCATCTACGGAAATTGTGATTTCTGGGTGCTCATATTTAGACATAGAGTGATCAGCAGTGAGAGGTTGGTGGTCGAGTGAGATCTGCGTCGAATTTGGAGTCCAACAGTTGCATTTCCCTATCGAGAAATGATTCCAGTGGTAATTCAGACTTGAGGTTCATCGCTGGAAGAAGATAGGCCAACAGCGTTCTTGCACGAGGTTTTCCGGGCATTCAGTAGTGAGTACTCAGCAGTGGTAAGATTCAGATGTTGCATTAAGTAGCAGTGTGAGCAGATGTCAACGCTAGTCAACTCAGCAGTGAGAATGTAGCGAGAGGCAGCTGTTAGCGTTAGTGCGCGGGCGTGAGAAGTTGTTGCGTGTTAGTCAACAGCTGAGTTCACCGCTGGTTCTTAGTGCTATTCAGCCGTTGCTAGCGAGAGATCTGTTTCAGCATTAGAAGCTATGCTACATCGTTTTGATTAGTTGGTGCGACGTCGTTTGCTATATGAGTTAGTAGAGCGTTTAGATGTCTGAAATGCTTTAGCATAGTCAGTAGAGGGTGAAAGCTGGAGTTAGCTTTGAGAGGACTTTTGCCTTAGTATAAGCAGAGATCTGAATTTCTTAGAACAGCAGTGGTTCGAGGATTTATATACCAAGTGCTGCTCAACACTTAGCGTATTTTTGAACCCGATCTCATCGTTTTCTCCAGTAAACACTCGATAGTTACTGTTCATTCGAACCTTCTCCGGTAAATTTCCGTCGATTTCCGTAGTGGTTTGGAGCGATATTTGTGGCGCTGAGCGCGGCTTGAGTAGATCTTTCGATTGATACCAGTTAGATGGCCTGAGTCGACGCTGGACAGGAACGCGAAGTAGAAATGTTGATCGAATGTTTTCGCGAAGCTAGACCCGAGAGTTCTTCATCTCTCTTGAGCTTTTGGAATTGAGCTCCAGGGAAGTCCCTACTACGTTGGGTGTGACCAGCGAGGTAGCACGTTTGATAAGGCTGAGGTTGCCGTGCCCTGGTGAGATCTGCTGAGGTAGAACTTGAGAATTGAAGGTACGAGTTGAGCTTTTGTTAACAGCTTAGACATAGCGTGCTAGTATTTGAGGCATGAAATCTGTGCTAGGTGAATTCTGTGTTTACGTGAACAGCTTGAATGAATTTATATGCTCTGTTTACGTGTTAAATGCATGTTGAAATCAGATTTGAATTTCATGGCATTCATGCATACATATTGAGCCTTTGATCGATTGAGAACCTGAGATAGAGCCACGTTGTGATCGGTAGACAGATGTGTCATGCCTGAAAGGTACAACGCTATCATCGGAGTGGTGACCAACTGATCAGTTGTGTCTGAGAACCACCGAGCTGTGATGGCTGATGGGCCTGAAGATCACGGACCGATGATTTCCCGGGTTGATACACTGTGCGGGTATAGAGGCTCGATTGGAATTACTTCCAGCTGATTAGCAGGCCTAGATGACCGATGTTTTTTGACAGCATCATGCATTCATGACTTAGAATACTGCATGTTTATGTTTTGCTGTTATATTAGTGCTCTTTCGTACTGAGGCTTGACCTCATATTCTTTTCCTGCTTTTGTGTTGTTTGGGTCTGCGTTGCCTATTTGAAGGATCTTCAGGTAACCAAGCTGGACAGACTGGAAACCCAACAGATCTATCCCCATTTCCTTGAAGTCCCAGTTATTATATTATGTATTGATCTAGGGGATGCCCTGAGGTTATATGTATTCTGGGGGATTGTTGTTGATTTGATTTGTGATTACCTGTTGTTGTATGAGTTTGGATCTAAATCGTATTTTGATTATAACTATTTTGAAGATGTGATTTGGTTCAGGCCCAACTTTATTTCGAAAATTTTATCCCTATTTTATGCTTCCGATTTATGTGCTTAATTGTGCTATTAATCCTTGCTGATTAGCACGGGGCCTGAAATTTTTGGTATCAAAGCTTAAACTGGGATAAGCCCATTTTCCTTTGATCACACTCGAGTCTAGGCACAGAGTTTGGATTTGATTTTGATTGACTCTGTGGCTTATATGATTATTTTACTTGCCTCATTGATTATCTGCTGTTAGTTCTTACCCTTAGATTTGATTACATGCCGTCGAGGAGAGGTCGAGGTAGGACTGCTATACGTTCCGCTGAGGAGTCTAGGGCCTCTGATAGTCATGAGGGCATTCAGCAGAATATCCCTTTGCGTCGTCGAGAGAGACAGGCAGAGGTAGAGAGTGACGAGACAGATTGGCGAGATGGAGTTAGTCTTAGCGAGGTTTCAACGGACGAATCACATTACGTTTGCGGGCGCTGAAGGAGGTTTGATGGCCGAGGGTTGGCTAGTTCAGATGGAAGAATTGTTTGATACTTTGGAGTACGCTCCTGAGAAGAGATTGAAGCTAGCGGTGTTGCAGTTGAGAGATAATGCACAACACTGGTGGAGAGGTACTTCACGTATCTTGCGAGAGAGTGGGGCTGTGATTACTTGGGAGAGCTTCTGTGCAGCGTTCCGACAGGAGTATACCCCAGAGTCCTACTACAACAGTCGTGACGACGTATGCTAAGGCCGTGGATAGGGCTGTAGATATTGAGGAGAGTTTTTTGGAGGCACAGGCTCCGCTGCAGCCATCAGTGGGGCGCTCTTTTCAACCGGTGCAAGATGTGTCACAATCGTTTCAGTCTCCTCAGGGATCACAGCAATCGAATAGTCAGAGGTTCAAGCCCCGAGGTAAACAGTTTAAGAAGAAGGCGCATTCGAGTTCCTCTGGTTCCGTGAGTTCTGGTGGCAGTAGTTCTGGCGGTGCGTTTTGTGGACAGTGCGGAGGGAAGCATGAGACTTCGTAGTGTCGTGGAGTTTGAGGTCTTTGTCATCTTTGTGGACAACCGGGACATTTTTCTAGAGCGTGTCCTTTGATGGGAGGGCAGTCTTTGAGTCAGTCGCAGCAAGGTTCCGCTGGTGGTTCTTTGCAGCGACAGCAGCCTTTTGTTCCGTCCCAACGATCTGGATTCCAACCTCGTGAGCCTTCTAGGTTTGGAGTAGCTTCAAGACCTCAGTTTCCGGGACCACAGCAGGCTCAAGCGAATGACGAGAGAGTAGGCTGATGAGATACCTACGGGAGTGATTCAAGGTACATGCTTTATCGTTGATTTTCCTGCACGAGTTTTGATTGACACTAGAGCATCACACTCCTTCATTTCTGAGTTGTTTGTGTATGAGCGTGGGTTGAGTTCTTCCCCACTGTGTGATGCTGTCTCCGTGTCCACCCCTGTTGGTGTGAGTCTGTTGTCCAGAGAGGTGGTGTTGGATTGCTTGATTAGATTTGATGAGCATGTTTTGATGACCCATCTGATTGTTTTGGGAATTCGAGATTTTGATTGCATTTTGGGTATAGATGTGCTGACTGAGAATAGAGCGATCGTTGATTGTTTCCATGGTGTGGTGAGGTTTAGGCCTCGATCTGGAGAGAAATGGGAGTTCTATGGTGCTGATTCGCGACCTAAGATTCCTATGGTGTCAGCCATGGAGATGTTTAGTTTTTTGTCGCTAGAGAATTCTGGGTTTATGATCTATGCGTTTCCCATGAGTCGAGAGTGGAGTTGAGCGATGTTCCGATTGCTCGAGAGTTCCCAGATGTGTTTTCAGACGAGATTCCTGGATTCCCTCCGAGGCGAGAGATTGATTTCAGTATAGAGTTGGTGCCTGGTACAGCCCCGATTTCTAGAGCTCCGTATCGATTGGCGCCAGCAGAGTTTAAAGATCTCAAGGATCAGTTGAGAGATCTTCTTGAGAAAGGCTTCATTAGACCGAGTATGTTGCCTTGGGGAGCTCCGATTCTTTTTGTGAAGAAGAAAGATGGATCAATGAGGATGTGCGTTGACTTTCGGCAGTTAAACAAAGCGATAGTGAAGAACAAGTATCCTTTGCCGAGGATTGATGACTTGTTCGATCAGTTTCAAGGATCGACCGTGTACTCGAAGATTGATTTGCGCTCTGGCTATCACCAGTTGCGGATTAGAGATGTTGATGTAGCGAAGACAGCTTTCCGAACGAGATATGGGCATTATAAGTTTCTTGTGATGTCGTTTGGATTGATGAATGCTCCTGTTGTGTTCATGGATTTGATGAATCGCGTCTTTAGCGAGTACATCGATCGATTCGTGATTGTCTTCATAGATGACATCTTGGTGTATTCGAGGAGTTTCAGAGAGCATAAAGAGCTCTTGAGGCTAGTGTTGCAGAGACTGAGAGACTCACAACTGTATGCCAAGTTCAGTAAGTGTGAATTTTGGCTAGACAAAGTTATTTTCTTGGGTCATGTGATTTCAGCGCAAGGAATTTCTGTGGATCCTAGTAAGGTCGAAGCCGTTCTTAACTGGGAGCGACCTAGGAATGTTTCTGAGATCCGTAGTTTCTTGGGATTGGCTGGCTACTATAGGCTTTTCATTGAGAAGTTCTCTTCGATAGCCAGGCCGATGACTCAGTTGACCCAGAATGATAGGAAGTTTGTTTGGATTGATAAGTGTGAGTCGAGTTTTCAGATGCTGAAGGAGAAGTTGACTACTGCTCCTGTTTTGGCCTTGCCTTCTGGTTCTGTAGGTTTTTTGGTGTGCTCCGATGCTTCTCTGAGTGGTTTAGGGTGTGTTTTGATGCATAATGGGTACGTGATTGCTTATGCGTCTCGTCAGTTGAAGCCTCATGAGACAAGATACCCCGTTCATGATCGAGAGTTGGATGCGATTGTGTTTGCCTTGAAGATATGGCGACACTATCTGTATGGTGAGGAGTTTGTGGTGTACACCGACCACAAGAGTTTGAAGTATATCTTCACCCAGTCAGATTTGAATAAGCAACGACGTTGGATGGTGTTGCTTAAGGATTTTGATTGCGAGATACAGTATCAGCCTGGGCGGATGAACTTGGTAGCCGATGCTTGGAGTAGGAAAGCACAGCCTGTGATTCTAACATCCTTGAGTATCTCGAGAGTCCACGAGCAGTTGAGTACTTCTGGTTGGCTATTCCAGCCGAGTGATCAGTACTTCTTAGTTTCTTCGATTCAGGTTGAACCGCAGATTGTGATTGACATCAGAGAGGCGCAAAGTACTGATCCGTATATCCATGAGTTGAGGATTAAGGCCAATGGTCAGTCTGAAGATTTCTCTGTTGCTTCTGAGGGATGTTTGAGATTTAGAGGAAGATTGGTGGTTCCGAACTTGATTGATTTGAAAGAGACTATTCCGAATGAAGCGCATTGCAGTCGATATAGTGTACATCCGGGGGAGAAGAAGATTTACCATGCTTTGAGGTCTCACTACTGGTGAGAAGGCATGAAGAGAGACATTTCTGGTTTTGTTGCTCGATGCTTGAATTGCCAACAGGTCAAGGCCGAGAGAATGAGACCTGGTGGATTTTTCCAGAGTTTAGAAGTGCCTCAATGGAATTGGGAGCACGTCTCCATGGATTTTGTGACTCATTTGCCTCGATCGACTAGGGGATGCGATGCGATTTGGGTGGTGATTGATAGACTCTCTAAGTCAGCCCATTTCATTCCCTATGATGTGAGGTGCTCGATGAAGAAAATGGCGAAGTTGTATGTCGACCATGTGGTTAGATTGCATGGAGTGCCTGTTTCGATAGTGTCAGATAGAGATCCGAGATTCACCTCTCGATTTTGGAAGAGTTTTCAAGCAGCAATGGGTTCGAGATTGGCTATGAGTACGGCGTATCACCCACAGACAGATGGCCAATCTGAAAGGACCATTCAGACTTTAGAAGATATGTTGCGTGCAGTTGTGATGGATTTCAGTGGTGGCTGGCAGGATTCTTTGTCCTTAGTTGAGTTTTCTTACAACAACAGCTACCAAGTGACCATTGGAATGGCTCCGTTTGAAGCCTTATATGGTCGCAAGTGTAGATCACCGATCTGTTGGGAAGAAGTTGGTGAGAGACATCTTTCTACTCCTGAGTTTGTGCAGCATATGAAAGATCAGGTTGAGTTGATTCGGAGTAGAATGAAAGCTGCACAAGATAGATATGCTAACTATGCTAATAAGCGACGTAGACCGTTAGAATTTGAGGTTGGCGATCGTGTATTTCTCAAGATTTCTCCTTTCAATAGTGTTATGAGATTCAGATTTAAGGGTAAGTTAGCTCCTAGATTCGTTGGTCCCTTTGAGATTGTTGAGCGGATTGGATAGTTGGCTTATAGATTGAAGCTGCCTGATGAGTTAGCAGCGATACATGATGTTTTTCATGAATCAATGTTGAGAAAATATGAGCCAGATCCATCCCATGTGCTGAGGACTGATGAAGTAGAGCTAGACCAGACCCTGAGCTATGTTGAATATCCAGTGCAGATTCTGGATAGGAAGTAGAAGCAGTTGAGGAATAAGGTGATACCGTTGGTGATGGTCCAATGGAGCAAGCATGGACGTGAGGAAGCTACCTGGGAAGTTGAGGAAAAGATGACAGGAGTGGCCTCATCTGTTTGAGCTATAACAGCAGCGTTTCAGGTAACTTCTAGCTTGATTGATTTTGTGGTTTAAGTGATTTTGATGTTGAATTGAGATTTTTTTTAGTATTGAGTTGTACTAGTCAGTATGGCATGAGTATATTAGGAATGGTGTCTAGTATACTGTGTCGTGATTAAGCTATCTTGATGTTGTGATTTTGATTTGATGACTTAACTGATTTCGAGGATGAAATCGATTTCTAGTGGGGGCGAGTGTGAGGACTAGAAATCTGTTAAGTATGATTTAATGGCTAATCAGCTTTTGGATTAAGATTTGTCACGGAAATTGTGATTTCTGGGTGCTCAGATTTAGACGTAGAGTGATCAGTAGTGAGAGGTTGGTGGTCGAGTGAGATCTGCGTCGAATTTCCCTATCGGGAAATGATTCCAGTGGTAATTCAGACTTGAGGCATCGCTGGAAGAAGATGGCCAGCAGCGTTCTTGCGCGAGGTTTTGCGGGCATTCAGTAGTGAGTAATCAGCAGTGGTAAGATTCAGATGTTGGCATTCAGTAGTAGCGTGAGCAGATGTCAACGCTAGTCAACTCAGTAGTTAGAATGTAGCGAGAGGCAGCTGTTAGCGTTAGCGCGTGGGCGTGAAAAGTTGTCGCGTGTTAGTCAACAGCTGAGTTGACCGCTGGTTGTTAGCGCTATTTAGATGTTTCTAGCGAGAGATCTGTTTCAGCAGTAGAAGATATGCTACGTCGTTTCGATTAGTTGGTGCGACGTCGTTTGCTATATGAGTTAGTAGAGCGTTTAGATGTCTGAACTCCTTTAGCATAGTCAGTAGAGGGCGAAAGCTGGAGTCAGCTTTGAGAGGACTTTTGCCTTAGTATAAGCAGAGATCTGAATTTCTTAGAACATCAATGTTTCGAGGATTTATATACCAAGTGCTGCTCAACACTTAGCATATTTTAGAACCCGATATTTCTCATTGTTTTCTCCAGTAAACCCTCGATAGTTACTGTTCATTCGAACCCTTCTCCGATAAATTTCCGTCAATTTCCGCCGTGGTTTGGAGCGAGATTGGTGGCGTTGAGCGCGGCTTGAGTAGCTCTTTCGATTGATACCAGTTAGGTGACCTGAGTCGACGCTGGAGAGGAACACGAAGTAGCAATGTTGATCGAACATTTTCGCGAAGCTAGACCCGAGAGTTCTTCAGCTCTCTTGAGCTTTTGGAATTGAGCTCCAGGGAAGTCCCTGCTGAGTTGGGTGTGACCAGCGAGGTAGCACGTTTGATCAGGCTGAGGTTGCCGTCCCCTGGTGAGATCTGTGGAGGTAGAACTTGAGAATTGAAGGTACGAGTTGATCTTTTGTTAACATCTTAGACATAGCGTGCTAGTATTTGAGGCATGAAATATGTGCTAGGTGAATTCTATGTTTACGTTAAGAGCTTGAATGAATTGATATGCTCTGTTTACGTGTTATATGCAGGTTGAAATCAGATTTGAATTTCATGGCATTCATGCATACATATTGAGCCTTTGATCGATTGAGAACCTGAGATAGAGCCACGTGTGACCGGCAGACAGATGTGTCATGCCTGAAAGGTACAACTCTATCATCGGAGTGGTGACCAACTGATCAGTTGTGTCTGAGAACCACCGAGTGGTGATGGCTGACGGGCCTGAACCGATGATTTCCCCGGTTGATACACTGTGAGGGTATAGAGGCTCGATTGGAATTACTTCCAGCTGATTAGCATGCCTTGATGACCGATGTTCTTTGACAGCCGCATGCATTCATGACTTAGAATACTGCATGTTTATGTTTTGCTGTTATATTAGTGCTCATTCGTACTGAGGCTTGACCTCGTATTCTTTTCCTGCTTTTGTGTTGTTTGGGTCTGCGTTGTGAGACCTGAAATTGTAATAAAATTTAATTGTTGGATTAATCGGTTTTTTTAGGAATTCTGGGTGTTCGGATTTCATTTATAAGGTTTCGTTTGCATTTTCGGGTCAGATTTCACATTTAGAACAATTCTGGAAGTTTTCGTATTTTTGAGTTTTTGGAGGAGAAATCTGATTTTGTGGTGAAAGCTGATCGATTTGGTGAAATCTGGTAGCAGCTTGTATTTGGTATCGCGGGAGATCAATACGCCGTTGTTTCGTGAGGTCTGGATGTTGCATAGTTAGGTGAGATCTGTTGCGCTTGTATATAGAGATCTGCCCCGCGTGTTTTGTGTTGAGCGCAATACGATGTCGTTTAGATAAGTTGCTACGGTGCCGTTTTGGTGAACGCTTGCGGGAGAGATCTGTGGCTTGAGATTTGTGTTTAGTGTTAGCAAACAGATTTCACCCGTGGTGTTGTGCGACGTCGTTTTAGCGATTAGCGCGTTTGCTGATTGTTCAGATCTTAGTAGCGTTAGTTCCAGATTTCTCCAGCTTTTAACGCTTTTGGTTTTCAGCTCTCGCGTGCGGTTTTAGAGATCATACTTCTCCATGGTTTTGAGCGACGTCGTTTTGGGGTAGATCTCTTTAACCAGCTGTTGATTTTTCGTTAGGAATCAGCTGTCGCAAGATTTCACGTGGTGTTTGATCAGCCGTTGGGTTGTTCAGCTGTTGGCAGTTTTTGGTGTCCAACAGTAGGAATCTGTTGTAGCGCATATTCAGCCGTTGGGTTAGTGACCAGCTGTTGGTTTATCCAGCTGCTGATTTGGGAACATCTTTAGCGTCGGCTGATTGTGTCGGTGAATGTTTTAAACATATTTCTCGTGTGTATATATTAGAAGGTTGGTCTTCGTTTTCATTAAATCAGATTCCATACTTAGCGATATTTTCTCCCGATTGTTGTTCTTCGTTTCGAACCCTAGAACACTGTTCACCGTGAGTTTCTCCGACGAATTCCCATCGTTTCCGGCCATAATTTTAGACGTTCAAGGTAGCTTTGGACTCCTTTAGAGAAGCTCTTTCATCCTATACCACTTTTGGAGGCTGTCGTTGGCTGGAACAAAAGCACGAAGTTGCTGTTTTAGTGCGTGCATTTCGCTGTTCAGGTAGCTTTTTGAATTAGCTTGGAAATCTTGTTCCTAGCCTTCTTTTAAGCTTCCTGTTGAGTTTATTAGGATGATTGATCGCTGGTTGTAGTGTATAACTCTCAGCCGTAAGTTATTGTTATGGCCGTGACCTTCTGTGTAGTCTGAGATCTGTGCTCCGTGTGTTTTAGCAGGTTTTCAACCAGATCTCTCAGGCTCCTTGTTGTGGTAATCGTTGCACAGAATTAAGGTACGGGTTGAGCTTGTAAATGCAGCGAGTGTATGGCTTGGATAAATTGTAGTTGCTGGATTTGTTGTGGCTGCTGTGTGTAGTTTCCTTGTGAGATTGCTGTTTTATGAGATGGCCGTGAATTATGTTGTGTATGCGTGCTGTTGATGTTATTGTTTTGCATATGGTTATATGCTTGTTATTACAGCATGTTGCATACACATATTATCATCTCATTTCATCTTTTGCAGCCATTGTTTCGTTGTTGTTGCTCTGTTCTTACCAGGATGCGAGGGCGAGCGGCGATACCGCACTCTCATCTCCCTGCTAGGATTTGTTAGCCCCTATGCGCCGAGTGGTTAACTACCACAGTTCATAGGTTGGGCAACGGCAAGTCGAGTTGTTTGATGCATCTGGTATTTGGGTGTGGTGTCAAGGCGAGTGGCTCATTACCACACTTTGAACACACCCCGTGGCCACTGTTTGTTGCAGATTCTGTTGAGCGGTGCATTGAGTTCTTTGGCTCCCTTCCTTGGTTGTAGCCTTCGGCTGTTGTCCCTGGTCTCATGCATACCATTTGCATTTTATTCTTGCTATTTACTGCTCTTTTATAGTTGCTCTCCGTACTGGGGTTTGACCCCATGTCCCTCTGGGGCTTGGTTTGTTTCCTTGCCTGTTGTGTTGTTCAGGTTATCCAGCTGGTCGTGGAGCTTACCCGGCTAGAGGTGCCCTAGGTGGTGGATAGAGTGTCCCAGTAGCGTATAGCGTATATTTATGTATCAGTATTGTTAGCCAGGGGATGCCCTGTGCTTTTGTTGTATTTTGTTGTATTTTGTTGTATCTTGTGGTTGTTACCAGGTATCTGATACATGTGTATACTGTACCGTTTGTTGTGCTGGTTTTGTTAAACTGGGATATCTATTTTGAGTATTATTGTATTTTAAATTATATTGTTTTAAACCGTCAGGCCAAAAGCAAAAATTTTACCCGTTTTTTAGTAGCTTCCGCTTATGCTTATGTGTTTTTACTCTGTTGTGAGCACGAGGCCTGACATTTTTGGTATCAGGGCTTAAGTTGGGATAAGCTCAATTTCTTTGATCACACTTGAGTCTAGGTACAGTGTCATGTGTTGCATGTGCTTGATAGGGGGCAGTTTCAGGAGTCGGAGGGAAAGAATGAGGATCGACGTAGTGCTCCTAGTCGTACTCGTAGTAGCCGTGATGAAGAGGAGGAGGTTGAGATTTTGCCAACCCCTGTAGATAGGATGGACGTTGTGATAGCGAGGTTTCAGAGGATGAATCCTCAAGTTTTCAATGGCGACGAGTCGAGCGAGGATGCAAATTCGTGGCTTCGGAACATCACTGGTCTTTTTGATCGTGTCCAGTATGATGACGAGCTTCGTTTGAGTTTGGTGACCCTTCAGCTTAGAAATGGTGCAGAGCGCTGGTGTCGAGGTGCTTCTAGTACTTTGTTGGCGGCGTTGGGATTACTTGGGACAGCTTTTGCGAGACTTTTAGGCAGGAGTATGTTACTGAGTCTTATGTGAATGCCCGTGAGCGGGAGTTTGATCATCTGGAGCAGGGCTCGATGTCTGTTCGTGAGTATGCTAGGAAGTTTTCTTCTTTGTTGGCATACGTCCCTCATGTTTCTGGCCGGGAGAGGGCCAAGAGAACCAGATATTTAGAGGGTTTGAATGAGGAACTGTATCAGATGGTGCTGACAAGCAAACCCAAGACTTATGCTGAAGCAGTTGATAGTGCTATCGATATTCAAGAGGTTTGAAGAGTCGTCGTGCTCGTAGGCAGTTTGTAGCGCAGGGTGGTCGTCCTGCTGGTCAGAGAGAGTCTTCGTAGTCCTCCCAGTCAGCCCATCAGCCCCAGCAGCAGCAGCAGCCGCAGGTGGCACAGCAGTCTGGCCGTCAGAGGTTCCGACCCCGCGGTCAACAGTTCAAGAAGAAGTCTGGTTCGGGCTCTTCTGGTTCAGGTAGCTCGAGTACCAGTGGTTCTCGGGCTGAGTTCTGTGGTTATTGTGGTGGCAAGCATCCTTCTACCCAGTGTGTCGGTGTGCAGGGCTCCTGCAATCTTTGCGGTCAGTATGGGCATTTTGCTAGGGTGTGTCCGTCATCTAGATCGTAGCCAGCCGCAGCCCAGTCTCAGGGTCATGGAGGACAGTCTAGGGGACGTTCCCTCAGTTTCAGCAGCCCCGGTTAGGTGAGACTCAGTTCAGGCCGTTCCAGCAGCCTGGTCCATCGCGATTCAGACAGTCGTCTCAGCCGTTCTATTCTGGACCTAGGGAGCAGGCGGAGGAGACGCCGAGCAGGGTGATTGGAGGTACTTGTCTTGTTTTCGATTTTCCCGTGTGTGTGTTGTTTGACACCGGTGCATCGCATTCTTTCATCTCTGTATTCTTTTGTTATCGAGCATGGTTTGCATACCATCCCTTTGCGCGATGCTGTTTCTGTTTCTACCCCTGGCGGTGTGAGCCTGTTTTCCCAGGAGGTTTTGTTAGATGGCGTGTTGCTGTTTGGAGAGCATGTGTTGGTGGCGAATTTGATTCATCTGATGTTGTGGGATTTCGACTGTATTGTTGAGATGGACGTGTTGTCCAACTATAGGGCCTCCGTGGATTGTTCCATGGGATTGTGCGTTTTAGGCCTTTGTCTGGCGAGAAGTGGGACTTCTATGGCCAGGATTCTCGATCGAAGATCCCGTTAGTCTCAGCGATGGAGATGTTCAGTTTGTCGTACTTAGGGAATGCTGGTTTCATGATCTACGCTTTGGATGCGTCTTCTTCTTCTCGTGTGAAGCTCAGTGACGTTCCCGTGGTGCGACATTTTCCCTATGTGTTCCCGGAGGAGATTCCTGGTTTTCCTCCGAGGTGAGAGATTGACTTCAGCATTGAGCTGGTTCCTGGCACAGCTCCGATTTCTCGTGCCTCGTATCGTTTGGCGCCTGCGGAGTTGAGAGAACTCAGGTGCAGTTGGATGATTTTCTGGAGAAAGGTTTCATTCGACCTAGTATGTCGCCATAGGGAGCGCCCATTTTGTTTGTGAAAAAGAAGGATGGCTCAATGCGGATGTGCATTGATTCCTCCAGTTGAACAAAGCGACTGTTAAGAACAAGTACCCTTTACCCAGGATCGATGATCTTGTTCGATCAGTTGCAAGGTTCTGTGGTGTATTCTAAGATTGACATGCGTTCGGGGTACCATCAGCTGAGAGTAAGAGATCAACATGTCGCAAATACTGCTTTTCGTACGAGGTACGGACACTTTGAGTTCTTGGTTATGCCGTTTGGGTTGACCAACGTGCCTGCAGTCTTTATGGATCTGATGAACCGGATCTTCAGAGATTTCATTGATCAGTTCGTGATAGTGTTCATTGACGACATCTTGGTATATTCTAAGACTCCTTTGGAACACAACGAGCACCTGAGAATTGTCCTTCAGACGTTGAGAGACCAGCAGCTGTACGCTAAATTCTCCAAGTGCGAGTTTTGGCTGGATCGCGTCGTGTTTCTGGGTCATGTTATTTCAGCCGAGGGGATTTCTGTGAATCCCAGTAAGGTTGATGTTGTTTTGAACTGGGAGCGTCCCAGGAATGTGTCGGAGATTCGCAGTTTATTGGGTCTGGCTGGCTATTACCGTTGTTTCATTGAGGGATTTTCTAGCATAGCAAAGCCGATGACTCAGCTGACTCAGAAGGACAAGCGGTTTGTATGGACTGAGCAATGCGAGAATGCTTTTCAATTGCTCAAGGAGAAACTGACTACTGCACCTGTGTTGGCTCTGCCGTCCGGATCAGGTGGTTTTGTTGTTTGTTCTGATGCTTCGCTCAATGGATTGGACTGTGTTTTGATGCAGAATGGTCGAGTCATTGCGTATGCCTTGCGGCAGTTGAAACCGCATGAGACTTGTTATCCGGTCCATGATTTGGAGCTAGCAGCCTTGGTCTTTGCATTGAAGATCTAGCATCATTACCTGTATGGCGAGCAATTTGTGGTGTACTCGGACCACAAAAGTTTGCAGTATCTGTTTTCGCAGCCTGACTTGAATATGAGACAACGTCGTTGGATGGAGCTTCTAAAGGACTTTGATTGCGAGATTAAGTATCAGCCTGGGAAATCGAACGTAGTGGCCGATGCTTTGAGCAGGAAGGCTAGTGAGATGCTTGCTTCGTTGTATATTTCTAAAGATCAGGAGCATCTTAATACTACTGGTTGGAGATTCTACCCGGCTGAGGATCTTGTCGTGGTTTCTTCTTTCCAAGTGGAGCCACAGATTGTTTCGACTATTCGAGAAGCTCAAAGGACTGATCCTTCCATCCACGAGTTGAAGTTGAAGGTCAGGACTGGAGAACTTGAGGATTATTCTGTTTCTTCTGATGGTTGCTTGAGGTTTCGTGGCAGGATGGTTGTGCCTAACCTCATTGATTTGAAGGAGGAGATCCTTCGGGAAGCGCACTGCAGCAGACATAGTGTTCATACTGGTGCGTGGAAGATGTACCATGCGTTGAAGCCGCATTTCTGGTGGGCTGGCCTAAAGAGTGGCGTTGCTGGTTTTGTCACTCGTTGTTTGAACTGTCAGATGGTTAAGGCCGAAATAATGAGACCCGGTGGTCTGTTGCAGAGTTTGGAAGTGCCCCAATGGAATTGGGAGCACATAGCTATTGATGGTCCCAGAAATAGGATCAATATATGTATAGGAGTTCAGAAGGGGGGGTTGAATGAACTCCTTGGATTTTAAATTTTCGTTTAAAAGTTTTACTAGCACTGCTAAACTTAAGTCCGAGTTACCAGACTTAAGGA
Source organism: Dorcoceras hygrometricum (assembly GCA_001598015.1). Lineage (NCBI taxonomy): Eukaryota > Viridiplantae > Streptophyta > Magnoliopsida > Lamiales > Gesneriaceae > Dorcoceras > Dorcoceras hygrometricum. Next base: position 59,169 of record KV011804.1, read on the forward strand.
TCTCAGTTTAATGCAAATATCTCGGCTAAAAAAAATTGTGCGGAAAGAAGCCGATCGATTTGTGAACAGACAAACAATGAATAACTTGCGGAATATAAACGATAAGAGTCAGAAATTTGTTTCTGGATGTTCGGATATAAATATCCTACGTCTCCCCTTCTTCCTCTTCTGAAGGTATCACTAGAAGATTTGATTTGTACAGGTCTTCTGCACACACCCAGTCACCGAGCCTCGCTCAAAGTGAACTCCTAGTATCTCCACAACAATCCACGCAGACGCAGCTGCTGGTTTACAACACTTATCAATATTTTCAAACGGATTTTAAGATCACGTTTGTTACAGACTCAATAATGATAATAACAATGAATACAAGTTCTGTGAGACTGTAAAATCCTCTGGTTTCTTAAACAAAGAAACACGATTCAAGGGTTGAACCAAAGGATGACTTGAAGGTATTTCAGTGAATAACTAAGGTTATATTCTTCAAGTCTTTGAGCTTCGTGAATATAACTTCAAAATGCAAGGGAAGCTCTAAGAATGTATTTCGACAGCGTGACCGCAAGATAATTAGAGTGAAGGATGTTTTCTTCATTCCAACTTCTGCTATTTACAGTCTTCGTTCTCAATGGTCATTAAATTCTTCAAAGGAAATAAATCCCGTTTGAATTTCTGTCAAATTTGTACACCGTAATTCCTGACTCCACTAAGAGGCAAGTCGCACAATGTCAGAGCAAATTTGGCGTTGTTCCATATTTGTGCAAACGCCGTAAATCGCTCTCTGAGATAGTGTATTATTTACCAAGAATAGTACTGATACTGTTCCCTCAATTAATGGCACATGTACGATTCAATCTTCGCCCTTGATTTCTTCTGATATGAACGTTTGAATCGATCCATTGATTTGCACAACAGCTGATGGCTTGAACAATTTAAAGAATACATCGACTGATTACTTCATTGCCTGATAATATGCATCAGCTGATCGCTTGAAATATTTCACTTCAAAAAGTATCGGCTGGTCCAAGATCACTGTAGCTACCTGCTGGTTTCCCTTAAGAGATGTACCTGCTGGTTATTACCATCGCAAAATCATCGACTGAATCTTAGCACGAAGGCAAAACGCTGTCGTATCTATTTATCCAAACGACATCGTTTAACTTCCACTAACATTAAGTTCCATCGACTGGTAAACAATCCACTGTAGCTATCTGCTGATTCTTCTGTAGCCATCTGCTGAATTTCACTGTAGCCATCTGCTGAATTATCATCGCAAACTCCAATGACTGATATTATAGCGCTAGATCAATACGCTGCCGTTTCAACTTATTTGAGCGCTGTCGTTTTGACTAATCCAAACGTTGTCGTTTTGTAATCCTTAACAATACACGCAATATCTCAAATGCTTGCGCCTGCTGATTACCCTGGAAGAATTCACCTGCTGATTTCTAACCATCTGCTGATTATTTCATCTGCTGATTTCCTCTGAATAAACATCCTGCTGAAATCAACTATCGACTGATAATAATCTTCTATAAAATTGCAACGGCTGACTTTCCAGTAGCAATTAGTCTTATTTTGTTATCACTAAAACTAATAAATTTTATCCTAACAATTTCCCCCTTTTTGGTGATGACAAAACTTAGCAGCCGAGATAAATAAATATGCAAAGATAAATTGCACACGAACTGCTGGAAACAGAAATTCCATTAACTGAAAATGAGGTACAAAAGATTTGTACAACAATAAGCCAATCCTCAATAGATCTAAAATCTTCTTCTTCTATACGATCCACTCCTGCTTCCTCTGCTTCTTTCTCTTCTTTCCCTTTCTCTATCCTCATTCCTCATTCTCTTCAGAATTGCTCTGTTTTCATTGTCAATATCTGCCTGTGTAGGCTCCGTTATTCTCACAGCATCACCAGTTCCTTCACTTTGATGAACAGAATTAGGTAGAGGGCGGCGGCTGCTGCTACTTTCCCCCTTTTTGTTATCACCACCCCGATTAATATATGCAACAAGCTCGCTCAGTTGGCTGGTGATGATATTCAGGGTCTGCTGTGCTTCAGCACTAAACTCCAATAAATCATTTCGAGTAGCCGCCACTTGCTCATCCAGAGAATTGATTCTAGCATTAAGCTCTTGGTGAGACTCCCTAACCACTCTCCGAACATCAACGACATCTAGACCAGTAGTTACGATCTGAGTGCCAAGCTGCTTATGAGATGATTGTAGCTCCAACGACAAGAGATTGTGTTGATCATTCAAGTCCCTGCGCAACGCCCCAAGAACCCTATCCTGAGAGTCGAGGCGTGCGATAACTTGCTTCTCAAAGTTGTGGAGGTGCAATAACAATGTATCCCTGTGCTTGGCACCATCATCTCGTTCACATATTTGATCTATCGAAGCTCGCAACTGGTTCAATGCCTCAGTGACATCTGGAGTAGTAGAAGCAATAGCTGGTAGAGAAATAGAGGCAGGAGTATCACCAAAGTTCATAGACTCATCGGAGCTGAAAGAGGAGGCAGATTGCTCATCTAATAACTGTACATGGGGAGCAACTTAAACTAAATTCGGAGATACCAAGATTTGACTACTCTCCATCTGTACACTATGAATAACTGACGAAGCAAAAGATCTCTGTACCTGGCGTAACGCTTTTCTTTCCAAAGCAATGGAAAAGAGAAAATCTGTAATATCTACTGTAGGTAACCAACTGAACAAACTGTAATCAATAAAGACTGAACAAAATTGAGAAACTCTCATGGCAAAAACTGGAGACTGGCGAGGAGAAACTCGAAAAACTGGTCCAACCACTGTCAGAGACCTGGAAAAAGTTAGTGAACCAACTGGTAGAAGTCTCCTAGAAGCACAAAATTCGACAATCTCCAGAAAAAATATCAGCCCATATTTTCCTCAAAATTCTGAGGGGTTCACTCACAGCTGGGAAGAAGTCCACAAAAGAGCACTGTTTAGATACTTCAGTACATATAACCGGCCTTGGGATCTTCACCCATTGATCACAAAATGGCTCAACAACCCACACCCCATCCACACGAATCATTGTTCTAAGCCAGCACGTGGACGGAGTGTTGGTGTTGGTTCTGGCAATGATTGCACCACGGTCACGGGGACTCCCTTCAATAATTTTGGAGCAACATGTCCTAGTCCATTTGAGACCGTGCGCTAGGGCCTGCTCTCTTAACTCTTCAAGAACTATTAAGTGAAGATCTGAAAGCATATCTATCACTTTTAGATCAACCGCCGATGAACCTTTGTCAGGTACAAAATTGTTCTTCCATGATTCCAAAAACTTCCTCACCAAAACCTCTCTATACTTCAGCAAAATATACCTCTTTCTGCTAAGAGCTACGTGAGTTACCTCTGTCTCTCCCCAGATCAAAACTTGTTCTTCTTTTCTGGATAACTCCTCGATATTAATGGTTGCCAACTTCTTGAAACTAAAAGAATGAAAGAATTGGTCAACTGCTTCTATGACTTGAGCTCGCAAATTTACAAGCAGATCAATATCTGCACAAATCAAGAAATAATGCTCCTTGGCCGGATTGCCCTTCACTGGGTCTTTCTCCACCAGAATTGTCAGGCCTCGTGCTCACAACTGAGTAAAACCCAAACACACGCGGAAGCTTATCAAAAAGTGGGTAAAATTTTCGCTTTTAGGCCTGACGGTTTAAAACATATAATTTAAAATACGACGATACTTAAAATAAGTTCCCAGCTTACTAAACCAATCAAAACAAGTATAGCATCAATACAAGTAAACATGTATCAGACTCCACAAGGAAATACAACAACGAAGCACAGGGCATCTCCCCGGCTACCAGACTGATACATACATATATGCTATATGCTACTGGGACACTCAACCACCTCCTGGGGCTCCGCCAGCTGGGTTAAAGCCACGACCAGCTGTAAAACCTGGATTTCCTGAAAACAACATAAACAAGGAAACAAACCAAGCCCCAGAGGGACATGGGGTCAAACCCCAGTACGGAGAGCAACTATAAATCAGCAGAAAACAGCAAGAATAAAATGCAGATGCTATGTATGAGATGTTGAACAACACCAAAGGACTCCAACCGGAAAGGAAGTCAAAGCAAATCTCAAACGAATCTGCAACAACGGATAAGTGGCCACTGTGAGTGTTGGACATATGGGAGTTACCCACTCACCCCTACTCGCTCACCAATTCCAGGTGCATCAATCACTCCACCTGCTATTGCCCAACCTATGCACTGTGGTAGTTAGCCACTCGGCGCATAGGGGCTAACACAAACCAGCAGGGAGATGAGAGTGCGGTATTGCCGCTCGCCCTCGCATCCTGGTAGCATAGAACATCAACAACAAGGCAACAATGTCTGCAAGAGCTGGAAAGAAATGCAAATGCGTGTATGCACATGCTGGAAATAACAAGCATATAATCATATGCACAACAACAATACAAACAGCATGTATACAACACATAAATCATGGCCAATGCTACAAACAGTAGCCTCACAAGGCAAACAATACACGGCCTCCAGCACTTAGCCATCTCATAATTCATTCAAGCCATTCATGCGTTGGAATTTACAAGCTCAACCCGTACATTAATTCCCACAAGAAACAAAGTGATGGTCCCCGGAAATAGGATCACTAAGCAAATAGGAGTTCAGAAGGGGGGGGTTGAATGAACTCCTTTCGATTTTTCTATTTCAAAGTTCTTTTAAAAAAGTTTGGATCTCAGTTATAAGCAAACTTCTCAGCCAACAAAATATGTGCGGAAATAGGCCGATTGATTTGTGAACAATGAACAATGCGCAACACAAAATAAATGCGTAAATAAGAGATTGAGTCGAGAGTTTGTTTCTGGAAGTTCGGATATCAATATCCTACGTCTCCCCTTCTTCCTCCTCGGAAGGTAGCACTAAAAGACTTTGATGTGTGTAGCCTTTCTACAAACACCCGCTCCCGTAACCCGCAGCTACGAGAACTCCTAGCGCTTTACAACACAACTTGACGCAGACTTCGCTGCTGGTTTACAGTGTTTTGAACGTTTTACGAACTTCTTTGAATAGACAGTTCGTTTACAGACTCTATCAAGAGACTGTAAATTGACTCGAATGTTTATCTAATGAAGATCAAAACTAAATGTTCTTCGAGTCTTGAGCTTTTTGAAATATCAACGAAGTGAAAGCTCTGTAAAGATTTTGGCAGCGTTACAGCAATATATAATAAGCGAAGTGTATTCTTCAATCACCGCTGCTGATATTTATAGTCTTCGATTGCAACGGTAACATTAACTCTCCAAAGGAAATAAATCCCGTTTGAATTACTGCCAAAATAGTACACCGTAATCTCTGCTCCACTGCAAGGTCAAACGCTCATCCACAGAGCCAATTTGTCTTCTTTCCATTTTTGTGCAAGCATAGAGAAACGGCCACTGTACACTGTACTATTCACTCAAAATAGTACCTAACTTGTTCCCTTCATTCCAGGCAGCTGTACGATCCAACAAATCTTTTCCTTAAGAGCAAATGATCGTATTTGAAATACTTTGAACTTGCACCTGAAATTACTTTGGAAACCAGCACTAAAATCCATCGTCGTTGTCAAAAACATCGACTGGAAAAACGCTTGGAAGAATTCATCTGCTGATATGCATATGCGTTTTTCCATCTTCTGATTCTTTTAGCAATAAAACGATGTCGTGTCAACTTAATCAAGTGACGTCATTTTGCTATCTTGAAATACATCTGCTGGTTAACACCAAGTAGAGCATCTGCTAGATTGTCAAAAGGAACGCTTCTGCTGAATCAATCCAAACGCTGTCGTTCCAACTAAACCAAACGCTGTCGTATCGCAATCTCCAACAAATAGACTAAACCAACTTCTGAACTTCTTCAACACAGTATCTGCTGAAATCTTCATCTGCTGAAACGAAACAGTGCACTCCAACGACGTCGTCCTAACTTATCAAAACGCTGTCGTTTAGCAATCTGTAGCAAAACACGCTGAAACACAAAACTGAACTCGCTGGTCGAGACAACAACATCTGCTGATTGCTCTTGATGAATCTATCTGCTGAACTACTCAAACCGTTCAACTGCTGATCTCATACCATCTGCTGAAAACTCACGAAAGCTCTAACTGCTGACTTTGCTACTGTAAAAAGATAAAACTCCTGCGACAACCGATTGTCCAATAGCATCTTGTCTTATTTTTGTTATCACCAAAACTTATAAAATATTGTCCTAACAATTTCCCCCTTTTTGGTGATGACAAAAATTCAGCAGCCGAGACAAAAGATATGCAAAAATAAATTGCACACTATCTGCTGGAAAACAAATTTTATTAACCAACAAAAATTGTACATAGGATGTGTACAAGAATTATCAGCAAATAATCAGCCGAAAAGAAAATCTAATCTCTTCTTCTTCTCTTCAACGACTTAGCTTCTTTTCTTCTTCTTTCCCTGTCTCTCTCTGCTGCTTCTTGACTCATAGCTCTGTTGGCATCAGTATCTAATATTGTCTGAACAATTCGCCGCTGAGTCATTTGAACTCTTTGCTTAAAAGATGGAGTCACAGCACTGCCTTCTTTTTGAGTATTCGCAGGCTTTTGAAGTCCTCGGCTGCCACTTTCCCCCTTTTTGTCAGCACTGCCCCTATGAATGTAATCAACAAGCTCACTGAGCTGGGCATGAATAACATTGTGATTCTCCTGTGCTGAACTTTGGAATTCAAGAAGCTGGTGGGAAAGGGCTTCCTTGGTGGCCTCAGCATTCTTTTGAATATCAGTTAAGCGCTTGGCCATGATGTCCACTTTCGCATTTACGTCTTGCACTTCTTTACGAACAATGAATACATTGTGATTCTCCTGTGCTGAACTTTGGAATTCAAGAAGCTGGTGGGAAAGGGCTTCCTTGGTGGCCTCAGCATTCTTTTGAATATCAGTTAAGCGCTTGGCCATGATGTCCACTTTCGCATTTACGTCTTGCACTTCTTTACGAACGTCCGCCAATCCAACAAAGATAGAAGCATTTTGCGTTAAAACATTCTTGCGGAATTCGTTGAAGCGTATGGTCTAGACATCATCCATAGTGCGACCCTCTTGACGTGCTTCCTGAGATAAAGATTTGAAAACTGCGGCTTGATCGCTCAGGGAGTCACGCACATTCTGTTCAAGCTTGTGCATCCTGGAAGAAATGTCGCTCTGAGACGCAAAAATCTGTTCCGAGAGAGCGGCTTGAAAATCAGCAAACACAGCAGAAAGATCCGGAGAAATAGTCGGTCGAGAAGACGCAGTCGCATCGATATCTGTTGCATCAAAGCGTAGCGACGAAGAACTGCTGGAAGAAGATGAGGAAGACTGCTGCTGCTCCAAAGTAAGCTGTACACTGGGAGCAACTGCAAAAGAATTCTGAACACTCTGTACACTGCACAAAATTGTCTTATCCAAAGCTATAGAAGAGAGAAACTCTGAGATATCGGTACTCGGCAACCAACTGAATAAACTCATATTGACAAAAACGGAACAAAATTGCGAAACTCTGACAGCAAAAACTGTAGGCTGGGTAGGAGCAAAACTGGAGACTGATTCACTCAACTGCAAAGACCTGCAAGATCGAATAGAACCAACTGGTATAAGTCTCTGCGCACAAAACTCAATAGCCTCCAAGCATACATCTGCCCACCGCTTCCTCAACAGCTTGAAAAATACACTCATTGAAGGAAGAGTGTCATCGTACTACCGCTGTCGGGGAACTTCAGTAGAAATGATCCGCTTGGGAATCTTCACCCATCTATCAGCACAAAACTCCACCGCCCACAATCCATCAATCAAAAGCATTCTTCTGATCCAGCACAACGATCGAGTGTTTGAATTTGATCTGGCAATAACAGCGCCTCGATCGCGTGGACTCCCCTCAAACACAGAAGAGCAACAAGGCTTAGTCCATGTAAGACCAAGAATGCGTGCCTCCTTTGCTAAATCCTCTAATAAAGAAAGATGGAGGTCCGCAAGCAGCTCTATCACTTGAATATCCACAGCTGAAGATCCTTGGCCAGGAGCGAAGTTGACCCTCCACGCCTCCAAAAATTTCCACACCAAAATTGTCCTATACTTCAGCAAAATATAAAACTTCCGTTGAATAGCTTCCTGAGGAGACTCAGTTTCTCCCCAGGTCAAAACCTGTTCTTCCTTTCTATACATCTCTTCAATATTTATCGAAGCCAACTTCTAACTTCCATGCAGGTGGAGGGCAAAGGAATATCAACTGGAATTGACAAGAGAATGTCATCCAGTGACATTTGCTCATCAGCACTAATCGCATCCACTGCAGAGATTAGGGTCACAACTTCCTCTTCCTGCTGAACTCCAACAGCAGGAGCAACATCCTCAGTTGCGAAATCTTCATCCTCAGTGTCACTTGCCATGACCACTGGACGCTCTGCTTCCCACTGCTTAACAAGATCATCATAAGGCAGATCAAACCAATTCTTCTCTTCAGTCACTGCTGGTTGAGCTATATCAGCAGGTGCATCAGCAGCTCGCGTTTCATCGAGCACCTGCTGAATTATCAGATCCACAGCATCAGCAGATGAGCACCTAGGCTCCTAAACATCCAAAGGCTCCGCCACCTGCTGAATTGGAACAGCCTCTTCTGCTACTGCCACCTTCTCCAAGGAAGAAATAGAGGAAATAGATTTCTTCTTGGAAGTCCTCTTTTTCTTGGGTACTGCTGCTTCAACATCAGCAGCAGGTCTCTTCTTTGAGACAGCCTTTTTCTTTGCTGCCCCTGTGACCTCTTCAGCACCATCTCTATCATTGATGGAAACAAACCGAAGCACAGTCTTCTTCGAAAGAATCTTGGAGGCTGGAAACTCAGAGGACTCACCCAACTCCACAGAAGGGAAAGTCGCCAACAACACACTGATCTGAATCGCAAACCCTTTTGCTTGCTTCAACCCCGCAGTCACCATCTTCTTCAGAACACCAAACAAAAACTTCGCCCAGTTCATCTTCACACCACAAACAACCACCGTCATTAGCGAAAACTTCTCAACAGTGATAGCGTTGAAAGATCCGGCTTTCACAGAAATTGCTTTCGCCACAATATCACAGAGAAGGCGAAAGGGCATCTTCATTTGGTTCTTTCGCCCTGATAAACTGATAGGCTCACCAGACAACGACACTATGCTCCTCGCATCGAAAACCGCATCCTTTGGCATCTCAGACAAATCCCCCAATCCATCAATCGGCAGCTCAAAAGTTTCTGTAAATAGCTTCTCAGAAATCTCCACCAACTGACCACCAACGGTACTGATAACTACCCCACTGCGAACAGATGCATTCTCAAAGAAATCAATCAGAGCATCTTCATACACTATTGCAGGGCAGCCCAGAAAACCTCTAAGGCCGGAGGCCATAAGAGCTTCAAACATTGATACCATGTCGGGGTCATCCATGCCAAGAACTGATTCAAAATCCACATGTTGAGCAGTTGAGTAGAGAGACGAAGCCATGTCGAATGTAGATCGTTGAAGAAAATGCCTGTAAAATCTTTGCAAGGAAAAGATATGCGCACAAGAGAATACGATTGAAAGCAATTTAGCAAGGTAAAAGACAATGAATAGTCAGCGCGTAGTATATAAGGAATACGAAAAGATTTTGGAGAGAGAGAGAATGTTGATGTGACGGTTTGCATGGAAAGACACGTGTCAACCATCCGTTAGCGCGTACTGTTTTGAAAAAGATTTGAAAATTTTCAAAAAGTTTTGATCGTACGGTGAAAATAATTTTCCAAAATTTTAATCAAATAAATCACAAAAAGAGATAACTTCGCGCCAAAGGTAAATTGTCACATCTGCCGATACAGTAAGTGTAAAAACACTACTGCTGATTTTATATTGCGCTGAGGGTGGCAAGTGCTGATAGCTTATAAGCACCAGCAGTATACACGCAACTGCTGAATATTTCCAGCAGCAACATGTTCTGCTGACGTCACACTTATTAAATCAGCACCTGATTCCCCCTACGACTAATATACTCCAAACGCATGAAATGCTTATTTCAGCAGGTAGGCTAGTCGTTCCCCCTGAACAACAAACCTGCTGCTGATTTAAGCTATGGCTTATCAACCTGTAAAAGCGTTAGTACACAATCGATTAAGGCAACTCAAGAAGACCTAAAGAGTTTCTAAAATAAGAAAACTTAGCGTCCGGCAGAGGCTTTGTGAAAATATCAGCTACTTGCTGCTTAGTTGACACATACTCCAGCCGAACGTCCTTCTTTAGCACGTGGTCTCTAATGAAGTGATGCCTTATGTCGATGTGCTTGGTTCGTGAATGCAGCACAGGGTTCTGAGTGATTGCAATGGCACTTGTGTTGTCACAGAGAATAGGAGCTTCAGAAGCATCAATGCCATAATCCTTCAATTGGTGTTGAATCCACAGGATTTGTGCGCAACAACTGCCTGCAGCAAGATACTCCGCTTCAGCAGTTGATGTGGCAATCGACGTTTGCTTCTTACTGAACCAAGAGATCAGTCGATCCCCTAAGAATTGACAAGTACCACTTGTGCTTTTGCGATCACTCCTGCAACCTGCGTAATTTGCATCACTATACCCAATTAGATTAAAGCCTGAGTCTTTGGGATACCAAAGACCCACGTTGGAAGTACCCTTTAAATATTTGAGGATTCGCTTAACAGCAATATAATGTGATTGCTTTGGCTCTGCTTGGAATCTAGCACACATACAGACAGCAAACATGATGTCTGGTCTGCTAGCGGTTAAGTAAAGCAAAGAGCCTATAATACCACGATACAAAGATACCTCAATGGCAGATCCAGCTTCATCTTTGTCCATCTTGATCGTGGAGCTCATGGGAGTAGCTGCTGCTGAACTATTTTCCATTCCAAACTTCTTCAGCAGTTCTTTAGTATACTTCGCCTGGTTGATGAATATTCCATTCTCCAACTGGAGCACTTGTAAGCCCAAAAGAAAGTCAGCTCACCCATCATGCTCATCTCAAACTTATCCTGCATCAACTTGGAAAATTTCTTGCACAGTTTGGGGTTAGTTGACCCAAAGATTGTTAGAGTAGATGCCCAACTAGCCAACTTGTGGCGTGTGGGTTTTCATTGACTCTTGTACAAACGATCTTTATATATGATATTCGCATTCTTTTATATGGCATTCTTTACTTTCATTATGTGTGTAATGATTTACAATTGTGTTGAGTAAAGACCTAGATTACACTAAAGCGTATGTTAGATGTGATAGTGGGTATGACGGCTATCATGAAACACATCTAATAGTCGCTGTGTATTCTGAACATGTTCCTAGTCGATTGGGCCGTCAAAACTCTTGTACAAACGATCTTTATATATGATATTCGCATTCTTTTATATGGCATTCTTTACTTTCATTATGTGTGTAATGATTTACAATTGTGTTGAGTAAAGACCTAGATTACACTAAAGCGTATGTTAGATGTGATAGTGGGTATGACGGCTATCATGAAACACATCTAATAGTCGCTGTGTATTCTAAACATGTTCCTAGTCGATCGGGCCGTCAAAATGAGGATAAGGCCGCCCGAGCTCGAGACTAGTATCTGCGATGCGAAGTACCATGTTTCATTGGTAGGGA
>KV011804.1:79326-92845 GCA_001598015.1 Dorcoceras hygrometricum
TGTTCTTCAAAGCCTCTGCTGATATTTATAGGCTTCGGCTGTAATGGTAACATTAACTCTCCAAAGGAAATAAATCCCGTTTGAATTACTGCCAAAATAGTACACCGTAATCTCTGCTCCACTGCAAGGTCAAACGCTCATCCACAGAGCCAATTTGTCTTCTTTCCATTTTTGTGTAAGCATGGAAAAACGGCTTCTGTACACTGTACTATTCACCCAAAATAGTACCTAACTTGTTTCCTTCATTCCAGGCAACTATACGATCCAACAAATCTTTTCCTTAAGAGCAAATGATCGTATTTGAAGTACTTTGAACTTGCGCTTGAAATTACTTTGGAAACCAGCACTAAAATCCATCGTCGTTGTCAAAAACATCGACTGGAAAAACGCTTGGAAGAATTCATCTGCTGATATGCATATGCGTTTTTCCATCTGCTGATTCTTTTAGCAATAAAACGATGTCGTGTCAACTTAATCAAGTGACGTCGTTTTGCTATCTTGAAATACATCTGCTGGTTAACACCAAGTAGAGCATCTGCTGGATTGTCAAAAGGAACGCTTCTGCTGAATCAATCCAAACGCTGTCGTTCCAACTAAACCAAACGCTGTCGTATCGCAATCTCCAACAAATAGACTAAACCAACTGCTGAACTTCTTCAACACAGTATCTGCTGAAATATTCATCTGCTGAAACAAAACAGTGCACTCCAACGACGTCGTCCTAACTTATCAAAACGCTGTCGTTTAGCAATCTGTAGCAAAACACGCTGAAACACAAAACTGAACTCGCTGGTCGAGACAACAACATCTGCTGATTGCTCTTGATGAATCTATCTGCTGAACTACTCAAACCGTTCAACTGCTGATCTCATACCATCTGCTGAAAACTCACGAAAGCTCTAACTGCTGACTTTGCTACTGTAAAAAGATAAAACTCCTGCGACAACCGATTGTCCAATAGCATCTTGTCTTATTTTGTTATCACCAAAACTTATAAAATATTGTCCTAACACAAAGCAAGTCACGGCCTGCACAAATCTGCCAAAATACACGAAGCACAGATTGATGAATCTATCTGCTGAACTACTCAAACCGTTCAACTGCTGATCTCATACCATCTGCTGAAAACTCACGAAAGCTCTAACTGCTGACTTTGCTACTGTAAAAAGATAAAACTCCTGCGACAACCGATTGTCCAATAGCATCTTGTCTTATTTTTGTTATCACCAAAACTTATAAAATATTGTCCTAACACAAAGCAAGTCACGGCCTGCACAAATCTGCCAAAATACACGAAGCACAGATTTCAGGGAAACATAACAACTCTCACAGCCAATTCACAATTCCCACGGCCAACAATTCAATTTCACAACCAGCCTTCAACCCTACCCAAAACAACTCACAGGAAGCTTAAAAAAAGGCCTAGAACAAGATTCCAACAACTAATTTCGAAAGGCTACCTGTAACGACGCAACGCGTGAACACACAGTAGCTTCGAGCTTTCAATCCAGCCAATTATAGCTTCCAAAATGGGTACGAGATGAAAGAGATTCTCAAGAGGATTCCAACGCTACCTCAATCGAGAAAAATGGTGGCCGGAAACGACGAAAAAGGCCGGAGAAGTTCACGGTGAACAGTGCCAAGGGTTCGAAGAACAGAGGTCGAATGTCGGGAAATATTCTAAGTATGGGAACCGATATCACAATTCGAAGATCAAGTCTTCCTTATATAATTCCCACAACTGCTGAATTCTGTTCTCAAAATCCACCGACAAAAACAGTCGATGCATCAATCTCCCAAACCAGCAGGTACCAACGAACCAGCAGGTACCAACGAACCAGCAGGTACCAACGAACCAGCAGGTGCAAGGAACCAACTGCTGATTCCCAAACAACGCTAAAACAAATCACAAAGCAAACCAACGGCTGGTTCTCAAAACGGCGTCGCGCCAACTTACTCAAACGACGTCGCTTAGGATACGCAATTCTTACTACCAGCAGCTGGGTATCCAATCGCAAGAACAAAGCAACGCATAACACTTCTCTCTGCTGGTACCAGTCGCAACATCGAAACACAGCGTTGCAACTAACTCAAACGACGTCGCTCCACTGACGTCATCATATCTGGTAGCAGCACTCGCTAAATACCAGCAGCAAGCTACAGGAACTATCTGCTGACAGCTATCAATCAGCCGTTGCTTCCCAAAACGTCACCGTTTCGAAATCCTATAGCGCGCTCCTGCTGAATCCACGTAAGCGTTGCTGTCGCCAGATCTCGCACAACGCTACTCTAACAACACCACCTGCTGACAGCCCTTGCCAACCTCAATACGACAGCGTATCAATCCCCCGTGATACAAAACGTGCTAACTACCAACAGCAAAGCTTACGTCAGCGACTTCGATGCCAACATAAAGCATGACAGCATCAAAGCTGCTACCAGCAGATACCTCTAAACTCAAAATTACGAAATCTCCAGAATTGTTCTACAGAGGGAAATCGACCCAAAAACTACAACTCCTCATCGAAACAGAGATTCTAAACCACCAAAATTTCTAAGCAACCGATCAATTCCAACAATCAATCGTAATTAACAAATCCAGGTCTCACAACTCTCCCCCACTAAAAGGATTTCGTCCTCGAAATCAACAACAATTATCAACAAACAACGCAACATAGAAACCAGAACAAAAACGGGAAACTAACACCAGAACTCGCCCAACACAAGGCCAAGAGTTCAAGATAACTGAGAAAGTCACTAACAACAACCAGGGAAGAAATACAACAAAACTACAAGCTACTGGAAAATCTAGCTCAACAGCTACTGAAACAAATGCTGCCACTCACGCTGCATCTTTTCTTCCAGCTCCCAAGTAGCTTCTTCCCTACCATGCTTGCTCCATTGCACCATTACCAGCGGAATGGTCTTATTCCTCAACTGTTTCTCTTTTCTGCCAAGGATCCGCAAAGGATATTCTTGATAACTCAACGACTGATCTAGCTCAACCTCGTCAGTTCCAAGCACATGAGACGGATCCGGCTCGTACTTCCTCAACATCGACACATGAAACACATCGTGCAAAGAGGAAAATTCTGGCGGCAACAGCAAAAGATACGCTAAAGGGCCAATCCACTCGACAATCTCATACGGACCAACGTAACGAGGGGCTAACTTTCCCTTGCGTCCAAAGCGCATCACACTACGAAATGGAGAAACCTTGAGAAACACACGATCACCAACCTGGAAATTCAAGAGGTCGACGCCTCTTATTCGCATAACTGGCTTGGCGATACTAGGCATCTTTCATCCGCTGTCTAATTAGATCTACATGATCTTTCATTTGCTGCACAAAGTCCGGGGCAAATAGCTGCTTCTCCCCGACTTCTTCCCAACAAACCGGCGATCTGCACTTGCGGCCATACAAAGCCTCGAAAGGCGCCATGCCAATCGTCACTTAGTAGCTGTTATTGTACGAAAACTCAACCAAAGACAACGCGTCTTGCCAGCTACCTCCGAAATCCAACACAACAGCACGCAACATATCCTCCAGCGTCTGGATAGTTCGCTCAGATTGGCCATCTGTCTGGGGGAGATACGCGGTACTCATAGCCAATCTAGTGCCCAAAGCTGCCTGCAAACTCTTCCAAAACCTGGAAGTAAACCTAGCATCTCGGTCTGAGACGATTGAAACTGGCACACCATGCAATCTAACAACAAAATCGACGTACAGCTTCGCCATCTTCTTCAACGAGAAGGTCATCCCAAAGGGAATGAAGTGTGCAGACTTCGACAAACGGTCGATAACTACCCAAACCGCATCGCATCCTCGGCTGGAACGAGGAAGATGCGTCACAAAATCCATAACTATGTGCTCCCAATTCCATTGGGGCACCTCTAAGCTCTGCAACAGACCACCAGGTCTCATCCTTTCGGCCTTTACCATCTGGAAATTCAAACAACGAGCAACGAAACCAGCCACACCACTCTTCAGGCCAGCCCACCAGAAGTGCGGCTTCAAGCATGGTACATCTTCCGTGCACCAGATGAACACTATGTCTGCTGCAATGCGCTTCCCGAAGGATCTCCTCCTTCAAATCAATCAAATTGGGCACAACCAACCTGCCCCGGAAACATAAACAACCATCGTATGAGACAGAATAGTCCTCAAGTTTGCCAGCCCCGACTTTCATCTTCAACTCATGGATAGACGGATCGGTCCTCTGAGCTGCTCAAATGCTGGAAACAATCTGCGGTTCCACTTGGAACGATGAAACCAAAACGCAATCCTCAGCCGGGTAGAATCTCCAACCCGTAGTGTTAAGATGCTCTTGGTCCTTGGAGATGTATAGCGAAGCAAGAATCTCACTAGCCTTCCGGCTCAAAGCATCAGCCACTACGTTCGACTTCCCAGGCTGGTATTTAATCTCACAATCAAAGTCCTTAAGCAGATCCATCCACCGACGCTGTCTCATGTTCAAGTCAGGCTGCGAAAACAGATACTGCAAACTCTTGTGGTCGGAGTACACCACAAACTGCTCACCATACAGGTAGTGACGCCAGATATTTAACGCAAAGACCACCGCTGCTCTCTCAACCTCTGAAGAACCATTTCCAAGTGCTCCTTGTGCTCCCTCGAAGTCTTCGAGTAAACCAAGATGTCATCAATAAAAACAATTACAAACTGATCTAAGAACTCTCTAAAAACCAGATTCATCAGATCCATAAAGACTGCAGGCGCGTTTGTCAACCCAAACGGCATTATCAAAAAGTCAAAATATCCGTACCTCGTACGAAACGCAGTATTAGCGACATCTTGTTCCCTAACTCTGAGCTGATGGTACCCGGAACGAAGATCAATCTTAGAATACACCACAGAACCTTTCAACTGATCAAACAGATCATCGATTTTCGGCAACGGATACTTGTTCTTGACAGTGGCTTTATTCAACTGGCGAAAATCAATGAACCTCCGCATTGAGCCATCCTTCTTCTTCACAAACAATATGGGCGCTCCCCACGGCGACATACTGGGGCGGATAAAACCTTTCTCCAGCAGATCATCTAACTGCACCTTGAGCTCTCTCAACTCCGCAGGCGCCAGACGATACGGAGCACGGGAAATCAGAGCTGTGCTAGGCACCAGCTCTATGCTGAAGTCTATCTCCCGCCTCGGACGAAAACCAGGAATCTACTCCGGAAACACGTCGGGAAAGTGTCGCACCACGGGAACGTCACTAAGCTGAACACGAGAAGAAGAAGACGCATCCAGAGCGTAGATCATAAAGCCAGCATTCTCCAAAGACAACAAGCTAAACATCTCCATCGCGGAAACCAACGGAATCTTCGATCTAGAGTCCTGGCCGTAGAAGTCCCACTTCTCGCCAGACAAAGGCCTAAAACGCACAATTCCATGGAAACAGTCCACGGAGGCCCTATAGTTGGACAACACATCCTTCCCAACTATGCAATCGAAATCCCAAAGCATCAGACGGATCAAGTTCGCTAACAGGACATGCTCACCAAACCGCAACACACCAACCAACAAAACCTCTTGAGAGAACAGGCTCACACCACCAGGAGTAAAAACAGAAACGGCATCGCGCAAAGGAATGGTACACAGACCATGCTCAACAAAAAAACGAATCAGAAACAAACAAATGCGATGCATCGGTCTCAAACAACACACGAGCAGGAAAGTCAAAGACAAAACATGTACCTCCAATCACCCGACTCTGTGTCTCCTCGGCCTGCTCCCTCGTGATGGCGTTAGCTTGAGCATGCTGGGGTTTTGAAAATAAAGGCTGAGACGACTGCCCAAAACGTGAACGGCCAGGCTGCTGAAACGGCCTAAATGGAGTCTCACCCAAACGGGGCTGCTGAAACTGCTGAGAACGGCTCCTAGACTGACCTCCACGACCCTGAGGCTGGGCCGCGGTCTGTTGTGATCTAGTTGACGGACACACTCTCGCGAAAATGCCCGTACTGACCACAAAGGTTGCAGGAGCCCTGCACACCTACACACTGCGTGGAAGGATGCTTTCCACCGCAAAAGCCACAAAACTCAGTCCAAGATCCACTGCTACTCGAACTACCAGAACCAGAAGAGCCAGAACCCGACTTCTTCTTGAATTGCAGACCGCGAGGTCGGAACCTACCACGGCCAGACTGCTGAGCCATCTGCTGCTGCTGCTGAGGATAATGAGCGGACTGAGAACTCTGAGAGGACTGAGCTCCCTGACCAACTGGACGACCGCCCTGCACTACCTGTGCTACCTGCGCCCTACGCGCACGACGACTCCTCATGCCCTCCTCAATGTTGATAGCACTATCAACGGCCTCAGCATACGTCTTGGGCTTTCTTGTCAAGACACTCTGGTACAACTCTTCATTCAAGCCCTCCACGAATCTGGTACTCTTGGCCCTCTCCCGGCCAGCAACATGAAGTCAAGCACATGCAACACACAACACTATGCCTAGACTCAAGTGTGATCAAAGAAATTGAGCTTATCCCAGCTTAAGCTCTGATACCAAAAATGTCAGGCCTCGTGCTCACAACAGAGTAAAACCCAAACACACGTGGAAGCTTATCAAAAAGTGGGTAAAATTTTTGCTTTTAGGCCTGACGGTTTAAAACATATAATTTAAAATACGACAATACTTAAAATAAGTTCCCAGCTTACTAAACCAATCAAAACAAGTATAGCTTCAATACAAGTAAACATGTATCAGACTCCACAAGGAAATACAACAACGAAGCACAGGGCATCTCCCCGGCTACCAGACTGATACATACATATATGCTATACGATACTGGGACACTCAACCACCTCCTGGGGCTCCGCCAGCTGGGTTAAAGCCACGACCAGCTGTAAAACCTGGGTTTCCTGAAAACAACATAAACAAGGAAACAAACCAAGCCCCAGAGGGACATGGGGTCAAACCCCAGTACGGAGAGCAACTATAAATCAGCAGAAAACAGCAAGAATAAAATGCAGATGCTATGTATGAGATGCTGAACAACACCAAAGGACTCCAACCGGAAAGGAAGTCAAAGCAAAGCTCAAACAAATCTGCAACAACGGATAAGTGGCCACTGTGAGTGTAGGACATATGGGAGTTACCCACTCACCCCTACTCGCTCACCAATTCCAGGTGCATCAGTCACTCCACCTGCTGTTGCCCAACCTATGCACTGTGGTAGTTAGCCACTCGGCGCATAGGGGCTAACACAAACCAGCATGGAGATGAGAGTGCGGTATTGCCGCTCGCCCTCGCATCCTGGTAGCATAGAACAGCAACAACAAGGCAACAATGGCTGCAAGAGCTGGAAAGAAATGCAAATGCGTGTATGCACATGCTGGAAATAACAAGCATATAATCATATGCACAACAACAATACCAACAACATGTATACAACACATAAATCATGGCCAATGCTAGAAACAGCAGCCTCACAAGGCAAACAATACACGGCCTCCAACACTTAGCCATCTCATAATTCATTCAATCCATTCATGCGCTGGAATTTACAAGCTCAGCCCGTACATTAATTCCCACAAGAAACAAAGCAAGTCACGGCCTGCACAAATCTGCCAAAATACACGAAGCACTGATTTCAGGGAAACATAAAAACTCTCACAGCCAATTCACAATTCCCACGGCCAACAATTCAATTGCACAACCAGCCTTCAACCTGTTGGGGATCCGGATCCGCCCCCCGGCGAGGCAGCGGAAGAACAGAAAATTAACAGCCAGGAGACGATCAATACGAAAAATACAATAACAAACTACGATATTCATAGGATGTTTAGGTGACTACCTTGCTGGCACTTGTGCCTGGCTCCAACCGTAGTTACAATAACGTCGGCTCTTCTCGGTAGATTGCGGTAGAAATCGCCAATCCGGTCCACGACCAGAAACAGACTCCTTCGTCAGCCTTCACTAGAAGGACTGACGAGATCTGCACGAATGGATTCTCCTCGTCGAATTGGCCGGAAACGATTTTCCGGCGAAGACGGGCGGCGGCGGCTTGTAGAGAGGAGGGAGGGCGGTGAAGCAGACAGTGGGAGATAAGTTGGATACGCGATCCATCTTATGCTACTTCATTGGGTATCCAAAGAATTCCATTGGATACTATTTCTACTATCCCAGCGAAACAAAAGTGTTTGTTTCTAGGAATGCCACCTTTATGGAAAGGGAATTTCTACTTGATAGAAAGGGCAGAATAGTAGAACTCGAAGAGATTTGAGATCCAATCGAAGTACCAAGTGAATCTCCTGCACCTCCTGAGCCAGTACCAGAAATGGTCGCACCTAAGAGATCCGAAAGGACTCCTAGGGCTCCTGAGAGATATGGTTTTCTCCTTGAAGATGATCAAGGTGATCAAGTTGTTGGATCTGCTCCAAGAACTTTCAAGGAGGCAATTTCCGATGCTGATTCTAACTTGTGGCTTGAAGCAATGCAGTCTGAGTTTGACTCAATGCATGCTAACCAAGTTTGGACTCTCGTTAACCCTCCCGAAGGAATTGTTCCTATTGGGTGCAAATGGGTATACAAGAGGAAACTTGGGCCTGATGGTAAGGTAATGACCTACAAGGCACGACTAGTCGCGAAATGTTACACTCAAAGTCAAGGTGTTGACTATGATGAAACCTTCTCGCCAGTCGCAATGTTCAAGTCAATTAGAATATTGTTAGTCATAGCCGCATGGTACGACTATGAGATATGGCAAATGGATGTGAAAACTTTGTTCCTTAATGGAAACATTAAGGAAGAGATCTATATGACGCAGCCTGAGGGTTTCACATCTGTTGGAAGCGAGCATAAGGTATGCAAGCTTCAGAGATCGATCTACGGTCTCAAACAAGCATCGCGAAGTTGGAACCTGAGATTCGATGAAACAATTAAGGAATTTGGTTTCATCAAGAATCCCGATGAGCCATGTGTCTATAAAAAGGTAGTTAAAAGCGTTGTGACGTTCCTAGTACTTTATGTTGATGACATTCTACTCATTGGGAATGATGTAGGAATGCTGAAGTCAACTAAAGTGTGGTTGTCTAGCAGATTTTCGATGAAGGACATGGGTGAAGCATCCTATATTCTTGGAATACAGATCTATCGGGATAGATCTAAACGGATGCTCGGACTCACCCAAGCTACCTACATCGATACCATACTTAAGAGGTTCTCTATGGTAGAGTCCAAGAGAGGACACCTACCTATATTCCACGGGGTCACTCTATCTAAGTCTATGTGTAACGACCCTCATTTTCTTGGCGTAATATTTATAAGTTTTGGGTCTCAATTGAATAAAATCAAGAGTCATAAACGTTGGAGAATGGATCGTTACTAACTATCTGGGTTGAAACGAGAATAATAAAATTCTTCGCATTTGAAGATAAGAAATCTAGAATAACTTAAGCAGTAGTGCGGAAATGGAGAGAACAACTATATCATATGTCAATAATGCATCTCGTAGTGTGATAACGTCTGGTTAAAAACATAACAAAACTCTGAAATTTTGTTTTGATACAACTTACATCAGAATACTCAGTATGATACAAAAGTGTTCTCAAAAAGAAGCTATAACTTTGAACTAGAAGGAAATAAAGAACTCTGTCGTCCACGATAAACACATTCCTTCCATCCTGTTCATTTCCCTCCATCCTCCTGCTGAGAATTACCTGCACTCAACGAAAACTAGTGAGCCAAAGGCCCAGCAGGTAAAATCTGGAATAGCAAAAGCAAATAATACAGTCGCCTCTGCGGACAACGTTGCTGATCCACTTACGAAGCCCTTGCCAGGACCCTTGTTTGAAAAATATCGCGAAACAATGGGACTGCGTCTGATGAGTAGTTGGCTTTAGGGCAAGTGGGAGATTGTTAGAGTAGATGCCCAACTAGCCAACTTGTGGCGTGTGGGTTTATAGATTCTTGTATGAAACAGTCTTTATATATGATATTCGCATTCTTTTATATGGCGTTCTTTACTTTCATTATGTGTGTAATGATTAACAATTGCGTTGAGTAAAGACCTAGAATGCACTAAAGCGTATGTTAGATGTGATAGTGGGTATGACGGCTATCATGAAACACATCTAATAGTCGCTGTGTATTCTGAACGTGTTCCTAGTCGATTGGGCCGTCAAAATGAGGATAAGGCCGCCCGAGTTCGAGACTAGTATCTGCGATGTGAAGTACCATGTTTCATCGGTAGGGAACATTGTGATGTTCTGAGCATGCAGATAGATAGTGACCTGGTGATCTATCGAACTACCCTCGTTCGGACTTTCCAAGTGGTTCCCATTTGTCGACGGGATAAGTCCGAGGTCTTGGTTGTACTGATTAGTCCTCACGACTCGAAACGTCATTGAGACTCTACATGATAGGCGTCTCACTTTGACCCGTTTGCCGACTCACTTGGGGTCATAAGGCGTCGGGATTGGGTGAGACCCCGATGCATGTAGGAGTCGATGCATCGTTGTCGAGGATTCACCGCTCGCAGACATGCGTGGATACCCTATGCCATCTGAGGGGATAATAGTGTATAAATCTCTGGCCAGAGTACTAGAAGTGTTTTAGGTAAATGTGTTTACCTAGTTACACTCGCGATGTCACTATTCGATCTCCAAGATGTATGCATAGCTATCGGATCTATAGCGACTCTCGATTTACCAATGGTCGTTGATCTGATCGGGATATATGGATTGAAAGGACCGTAGTGTACGCTAACCACGACCAACTGGTTCTTGCAGGCACTATCAGTGATACTTAGGGGATCATGCGGCGATGTTGCTAGACGCTCTTACCATGATCCGTTGGGCAGGTCCGGAATTGTGATTCCGGAGCCACAATGGTTGTGGGCCCACGACTAGCTGTATCCCTGAACCATTGAGGATCACACAAGTACTAGATTCGAGATTCTCGCACGGATACTCAGCTCAATGTGTTGAGCACGAGAAGAGGATTTCGGGAAGTGCGACTTCCTGAAAGTCAACAGGGGTCAAACCGGGGTTTCCCGCTGTTGAGGTGCAAAACGGTCATTTTGCACTGGGATTCTGAAAAACGGTTTTTCAGATCATGGCGTTCAGTTTTGGAAACTGAATCGATCGGTCCGATCTGATCGGCGATCGGAGTTACGATGAAGTCTCGGTGGTGGAGATGAACTGAATGTTCATCGTTGGACCCGGGCCCGTTGGGCCGGTCCAAGTCCAACACCTAAGTCTATTTAATTAGACTAAGCTTCACTTAACACAAGGACTCAACACTTAACCTAACCCTAAAGCATTAGCCGCCGCCTCCCTCCTCTCCAAAAGCCGCCGCCGCCGCCGCCTTGAGTCGCCGGAAAATCGTTTCCGGCCAATTAGACGAGGAGAATCCGTTCGTGGTGATCTCGTCAGTCCTTCTAGTACAGGCTGACGAAGGAGTCTCGTTTCTGGTCGTGGACCGGATTGGCGATTTCTACCGCAATCTACCGAGAAGAGCCGACGTTATTGTAACTACGGTTGGAGCCAGGCACAAGTGCCAGCAAGGAATTCACCTAAACATCCTATGAATGTCGTAGCTTGTTATTGATTTTTCGTATTGATCGTCTCCCGGTTGTTTAATTTATGTTCTTCCGCTGCCTGGCCGGGGGGCGGATCCAGATCCCCAACACTATCTGCATGCTCAGAACATCACAATGTTCCCTACCAATGAAACATGGTACTTTGCATCGCAGATACTAGTCTCGAACTCGGGCGGCCTTATCCTCATTTTGACGGCCCAATCGACTAGGAACATGTTCAGAACACACAGCTACTATTATATGTGTTTCATGATAGCCATCATACCCACTATCACATCTAACATACGCTTTAGTGCATTCTAGGTCTTTACTCAACGCAATTGTAAATCATTACACACATAATGAAAGTAAAGAACGCCACATAAAT
The DNA here is from genome assembly GCA_001598015.1 of Dorcoceras hygrometricum. Taxonomy (NCBI): domain Eukaryota; kingdom Viridiplantae; phylum Streptophyta; class Magnoliopsida; order Lamiales; family Gesneriaceae; genus Dorcoceras; species Dorcoceras hygrometricum. The sequence goes on from KV011804.1 coordinate 91,260, forward strand.
AAATGCGAATATCATATATAAAGATTGTTTCATACAAGAGTCTATAAACCCACACGCCACAAGTTGGCTAGTTGGGCATCTACTCTAACAATCTCCCACTTGCCCTAAAGCCAACTACTCATCAGACGCAGTCCCATTGTTTCACTATGTTTTTCAAACAAGGGTCCTGGCAAGGGCTTCGTAAGTGGATCAGCAACGTTGTCCGCAGAGGCGACTCTCTCAACTGCTATGTCACCTCTAGACACAATATCCAGGATTATGTGGTATTTCCTCAGTATGTGTTTGGATCTTTGGTGAGACCTAGGCTCCTTTGCTTGCACAACGGCACCCGTGTTGTCGCAGTACACCGGGACTGGACCAACTCCATTAGGAATGACGCCCAACTCTTGGACGAAATTCCTTATCCAAACGGCCTCCTTAGCAGCAGCTGATGCTGCAATGTACTCAGCCTCAGTTGCCCTAAAGCCAACTACTCATCAGACGCAGTCCCATTGTTTCACTATGGTTTTTCAACAAGGGTCCTGGCAAGGGCTTCGAAGTGGATCAGCAACGTTGTCCGCAGAGGCGACTCTCTCAACTGCTATGTCACCTCTAGACACAATATCCAGGATTATGTGGTATTTCCTCAGTATGTGTTTGGATCTTTGGTGAGACCTAGGCTCCTTTGCTTGCACAACGGCACCCGTGTTGTCGCAGTACACCGGGACTGGACCAACTCCATTAGGAATGACGCCCAACTCTTGGACGAAATTCCTTATCCAAACGGCCTCCTTAGCAGCAGCTGATGCTGCAATGTACTCAGCCTCAGTGGTTGAATCCGCGATGGTGTCTTGCTTGGAACACTTCCAAGAGACAGCACCACCATTGAGCATGAATACAAATCCAGAGGTTGATTTCGAATCATCCACGTCACACTGGAAGCTAGAATCAGTGTAGCCTTCCAGTTTCAGTTCACCACCCCATAGACCATGAACATATTCTTAGTTCTTCGCAAGTACTTAAGAATATCCTTCACGGCCTTCCAATGCAATTGGCCGGGGTTGGCCTGGTAGCGGCTCGTGACACTCAGAGCATATGCGACGTCCGGTCTAGTCGAGATCATGCCATACATAATACTACCTATAGCCGAGGCATATGGTACACGTGCCATACTCTCTATCTCCTCATCAGTCATTGGACACATAGACTTGGATAGAGTGACCCCGTGGCACATAGGTAGGTGTCCTCTCTTGGACTCTTCCATAGAGAACCTCTCAAGTATGGTATCGATGTAGGTAGCTTGGGTGAGTCTGAGCATCCGTTTAGATCTATCCCGATAGATCTGTATTCCAAGAATATAGGATGCTTCACCCATTTCCTTCATCGAAAATCTACTAGACAACCATACTTTAGTTGACTGCAACATTCCTACATCATTCCCAATGAGTAGAATGTCATCAACATAAAGTACTAGGAACGTCACAGCGCTTTTAACTACCTTTTTATAGACACACGGCTCCTCGGGATTCTTGATGAAACCAAATTCCTTAATTGTTTCATCGAATCTCAGGTTCCAACTTCGCGATGCTTGTTTGAGACCGTAGATC
>KV011805.1:10489-21227 GCA_001598015.1 Dorcoceras hygrometricum
CAGATTTCAGCAGCTACGGGATTTATATATAGGAAGGCTTTGTCTTCGATTGAGATATCAGATCCCCTACTTAGAATATTTTCCCCGACATTCGTTCTTCGCTTTGAACCCTTGGCTACTGTTCACCGTTGATTTTATCCGGTGATTCCCGTTGATTCCGGCCGTCGATTGGTACAATTGAGGTAGCGTTGGACTCCTCTTGTGAAGCTCTATCATTCCATACCACTTTGGGAGGCTGTGATCGGCTAGTTGAGGAACGCGAAGTTGCTGCTTGGTTTTGCGTGGTATCGTACAGGTAGAACTTCGTTCCTTTTGTGATGATATTTGTTCCTAGCCTCGAATTAAGCTCCCTGCTGAGTTGTGTTGTTGAGATTAGTCGTTGTTTTGGTTGAGCGTAGCTCCCAGCCGTGAACTTCTATAATTGGCCGTGAGTTTTGTGCAGCTTTTGAGATCTGTGTGTTGTGTATCTAGCAGGTTGCTATCCAGAACTCTCGGGCCTGTTTTGTAGTAATTGTTGCACAAAAGTATAAGGTACGGATTTGAGCTTGATTTAGCTTGGAATTGGCGTGAGGTATTATGCGTGGCTGCTGGGATGTTTTGGTGAACCTATATGTGTACTGCTTGCTGAGCATTGGTGTTTATGCTAGCTGTTTCATGTGAATTTCATACATGCATTTGTTCACGCATATTTCAGATCCCTTGTGTATCGTATTTTGCAGCCATTGTTCGTATATTGTATTGCTGTTGTTGATTCTTACCAGGATGCGAGGGCGAGCGGCAATACCGCACTCTCATCTCCCTGCTGGGATCGTTAGCCACCATTGCCGAGTGGTTAACTACCACAGTTCATGGGCGAGGCAACGGCAGGTTGAGTTGTTTGATGCATCTGTTATTAGGGTGTTGTTTCATGGCGAGTGGCTCATTACCACACTGTGAACACACCCCGTGGCCACTGTTGTTGCAGATTCTTGGAGCTGTGCTTGAGTTCCTTAGCTCCCTTGTTGGTCGAGCCTTCTGTTGTTATCCGGTGTCTCATGCATAGCATCTGCATCACAGGTTTTACAGCTGGTCGTGGCTTTAACCCAGCTGGTGGTGCCCCAGGAGGTGGTTAGCGTGTCCCAGTTGCGTATAGCATATATATATATATATATGTATCAGTTAGCCAGGGGGATGCCCTGCGCTTTGTTATTGTATCCCGTAGTTGGAGTCTGATACATATTGTCGTTGGATGTTGTTATGCTATACTGATTCTGTTGTTGTTGGATTTTAAACTGTGATCGTATTTTGAGTATTCTTGTATTTTAAATTATATTTTTTAAACCGTCAGGCCTAAACGCAAAAATTTTACCCGCTTTTTGATGAGCTTCCGCATGTGTTTATATGTTTTACTCTGTTCAGAGCACGAGGCCTGACAGAGGATGGACGTCGTGATAGCGAGGTTTCAGAGGATGAACCCTCAGGTTTTCAATGGCGATGAGTCGAGCGAGGATGCAGATTCGTGGCTTTGGAATATCACTGGTCTGTTCGATCGTGTCCAGTATGACGACGAGCTTCGGTTGAGCTTGGTGACCCTTCAGCTTAGAAAGGGTGCAGAGCGCTGGTGGCGAGGTGCTTCTAGTATTTTGTTTGAGACCGGCGTTGGGATTACTTGGGACAGCTTTTGCAAGACTTTTAGGAAGGAGTATGTTCCTGAGTCATACGTGAATGCCCGTGAGCGGGAGTTTGATCATTTGGAGCAGGGCTCTGTTTGGGAGTACGCTAGGAAGTTTTCTTCTTTGTTGGCGTACGTCCCTCATGTTTCTGGCCGGTGGAGGGCCAAGAGGACCAGATTTTTAGAGGGTTTAAACGAAGAGCTATATCAGATGGTGCTGACAAGCAAACCCAAGACTTATGCTGAAGCAATTGATAGTGCTATCGATATTGAGGAGGGTTTGAGGAGTCGTCGTGCTCGTAGGCAGTAGGTAGCACAGGGTGGTCGTCCTGTTGGTCAAGGAGTTCAGTCTTCTCAGTCTTCCCAGTCAGCCCATCAGCCCCAGCAGCAGCAGCAGCCGCAGGTGGCACAGAAGTCTGGCCGTCAGAGGTTTCGACCCCGCGGTCAACAGTTCAAGAAGAATTCTGGTTCTGGTTCGTCTAGTTCAGGTAGCTCGAGTAGCAGTGGTTCTCGGGCTGAGTTCTGTGGTTATTGTGGTGGAAAGCATCCATATACCCAGTGTGTCGGAGTGTAGGGCTCTTGTAATATTTGCGGTCAGTATGGGCATTTCGCTAGGGTGTGTCCGTCAGCTGGATCGCAGCAAACCGCAGCCCCGCCTCAGGGTCGAGGAGGACAGTCTAGGGGTCGTTCCCCTCAGTTTCAGCAGCCCAGGATTGGTGAGACTCAGTTCAGGCCATTCCAACAACCTGGTCCGTCGCGATTCGGACAGTCGTCTCAGCCGTTCTATTCTGGACCCCAGCATGCTCAGGCCAACGTCATTACTAGGGAGCAGGCAGATGAGACGCCGAGCAAAGTGATCGTAGGTACATGTCTTGTTTTCGATTTTCCTGCGCGTGAGTTTTTTGACATCGGTGCATCACATTCTTTCATCTCTGATTCTTTTGTTATCGAGCATGGTTTGCATACCATCCCTTTGCACGATGATGTTTCTGTTTCTACCCCTGGAGGTGTGAGCCTGTTCTCCCAGGAGGTTTTGTTAGATGGCGTTTTGAGATTTGGAGAGCATGTGTTGGTGGAAAATTTGATCCGTCTGATGTTGTGGGATTTCGATTGCATCGTTGGGATGGATGTGTTGTCCAGCTATAGGGCCTCCGTGGATTGTTTCCATGGGATTGTTCGTTTAAGGCCTTTGTCTGGCGAGAAGTGGGACTTCTACGGCCAGGATTCTCGATCGAAGATCCCTTTAGTCTCAGCGATGGAGATGTTCAGCTTGTTGTCCTTAGGGAATGCTGGTTTCATGATTTACGCTTTGGATGCGTCTTATTCTTCTCGTGTGCAGCTCAGTGACGTTCCCGTGGTGCGACATTTTCCCGATGTGTTCCCGGTTTTCCTCCAAAGAGGGAGATTGACTTCAGCATTGAGCTGGTGCCTGGCACAGCTCCGATTTCTCGTGCCCCGTATCGTTTGGCGCCTATGGAGTTGAGATAACTCAAGGTGCAGTTGGAAGATTTGCTGGAGAAAGGTTTTATCAGACCTAGCATGTCGCCATGGGGAGCGCCCATTTTGTTTGTGAAGAAGAAGGATGGCTCAATGCGGATGTGCATTGATTTTCGCCAGTTGAATAAAGAGACTGTTAAGAACAAGTACCCTTTACCCAGGATCGATGATCTGTTTGATCAGTTGCAAGGTTCTGCGGTGTATTCAAAGATTGACTTGCGATCGGGGTACCACCAGCTGAGAGTAAGAGATCAAGATGTCGCAAACACTACTTTTCGTACGAGGTCCGGACACTTTGAATTCCTTGTTATGCCGTTTGGGCTGACCAACGTTCCTGCAGTCTTCATGGATCTGATGAACCGGGTCTTCAGAGAGTTCATAGATCAGTTCGTGATAGTATTCATTGACGACATCTTGGTATATTCTAAAACTCCTTTGGAGCATAAGGAGCATTTGAGAATTGTCCTTCAGACGTTGAGAGACCAACAGTTGTATGCTAAATTCTCCAAGTGCGAGTTTTGGCTGGATCGCGTCGTTTTCTTGGGTCATGTTATTTCAGCCGAGGGGATTTCTGTGGATCCCAGTAAGGTTGATGCTGTTTTGAACTGGGAGCGTCCCAGGAATGTATCCGAGATTCGCAGTTTCTTGGGTCTGGCTAGCTATTACCGTCGTTTCATTGAAGGATTTTCTAGCATAGCAAAGCCGATGACTCAACTGACTCAGAAGGACAAGCGGTTTGTGTGGACTGAGCAATGCGAGAATGATTTTCAATTGCTCAAGGAGAAACTGACTACTGCACCTGTGTTGGCTCTGCCGTCAGGATCAAGTGGCTTCGTTGTTTGTTCTGATGCTTCGCTCAATGGATTGGGCTGTGTTTTGATGCAGAATGGTCGAGTCATTGCGTATGCCTCGCGTAGCTGAAACCGCATGAGACTCGTTATCCACTCCATGATTTGGAGCTAGCAGCCGTGGTCTTTGCGTTGAAGATCCGGCGTCATTACCTGTATGGCGAGCAATTTGTGGTGTACTCGGACCACAAAAGTTTGCAGTATTTGTTTTTCGCAGCCTGACTTGAATATGAGACAGCGTCGTTGGATGGAGCTGCTGAAGGACTTTGATTGCGAGATCAAGTATCAGCCTGGGAAATCGAACGTAGTGGCCGATGCTTTGAGCAGGAAGGCTGGTGAGATGCTTTCTTCGTTGTATATTTCTAAGGATCGGGAGCATCTCAATACTAATGGTTGGAGATTCTACCCGGCTGAGGATTGTGTTGTGGTTTCTTCTTTCCAAGTTGAGCCACAAATTGTTTCTAGTATTCGAGCGGCTCAAAGGACTGATCCTTCCATCCACGAGTTGAAGTTGAAGGTCAGGGCTGGAGAACTTGAAGATTATTCTGTTTCTTCTGATGGTTGCTTGAGGTTTCGTGGCAGGCTGGTTGTGCCTAACCTCATTGATTTGAAAGAGGAGATCCTTCGGGAAGAGCACTGCAGTAGACACAGTGTTCATCCAGGTGCACGGAAGATGTACCATGCGTTGAAGCCACACTTCTGGTGGGTTGGCCTGAAGAGCGACGTTGCTGGGTTCGTTGCTCGTTGTTTGAACTGTCAGATGGTAAAGGCTGAGAGGATGAAACCTGGTGGTCTGTTGCAGAGTTTGGAAGTGCCCCAATGGAATTGAGAGCACATAGCGATGGATTTCGTGACGCATCTGCCTCGTACCAGCAGAGGATGCGATGCTATTTGGGTAGTTATCGACCGATTGTCGAAGTCTGCACATTTTATTCCCTACGGTATGACCTTTTCTTTGAAGAAAATGGCGAAACTGTACGTGGATTTTGTGGTTAGATTGCACGGTGTTCCTGTTTCAATCGTTTCAGATCGAGATCCAAGGTTTACTTCTAGGTTTTGGAAGAGTTTGGAAGCAGCTCTAGGTACCAGATTGGCTATGAGCACCGCATATCACCCTCAGACAGATGGCCAATCTGATAGAACTATCCAGACGTTGGAGGATTTGTTAAGAGCTGTTGTGTTGGATTTTGGAGGTAGCTTGCAAGACGCGTTGTCTTTAGTTGAATTTTCCTACAATAACAGCTCAAGTGACGATTGGCATGACGCCGTTTGAGGCTTTGTATGGCAGGAAGTGCAGATCGCCAGTATGTTGGGAAGAAGTGGGGGAGAAGCAGCTTTCTGCCCCAGACTTTGTGCAGCAAATGAAAGATCATGTGGATCTTATTTGACAGCAGATGAAAGCTGCCCAAGATCGCCAAGCCAGTTATGCGAATAAGAGGCGTCGACCTCTAGAGTTTCAGGTTGGTGATCAGGTATTCCTTAAAGTTTCTCCGTTTCGCAGTGTTATGCGCTTTGGATACAAGGGAAAGTTAGCCCCTCGTTACGTTGGACCGTATGAGATCGTTGATAGGATTGGCCCGTTAGCGTATCGGCTGTTGTTGCCTCCGGAATTATCTTCTCTACATGATGTCTTTCATGTTTCCATGTTGAGGAAGTACGAGCCAGATCCGTTTCATGTGCTTAGAACTGACGAGGTTGAGCTAGATCAGACGTTGAGCTACTTGGAATATCCCTTGCGGATCCTTGATAGAAAAGAGAAACGGTTGAGGAACAAAACCATTCCGTTGGTGATGGTGCAAAAATGGTAGGGAAGAAGCTACTTGGGAGTTGGAAGAAAAGATGCAGCGCGAGTGCCCGCATCTGTTTGAGTAGCTGTCGTACTAGATTCCCAATAGTTGTAGTTTTGGTTGTATTTCTTTCCTAGTTGTTGTTGGTTGCTTGCTCAGTTATTTTGAACTCTTGGCCATGTGTTAGGCGAATCTCTGTTTTGGTTTTCTGTTGCTGTGTTGTAATTCCAGAATGGTTGTTTGATTTCGAGGACGAAATCCTTTTTAGTGGGGGAGAAATGTGAGACCTGAAATTAAATAAAGATTAATTGTTGGATTAATCGGTTTTTAAGAAATTCTGGATGTTCAGATTTCATTTGGAAGGTTTGTATATAATTTTGGCTCGGATTTCACATTTGAAATAATTCTGGACAGTTTGGTAATTTCGCATTAGAGACCAGCTGTTGGTTTTGTATAGGGTGCAAACGTCGTCGTTTTGATCTAGTGAACAGTAGAGATCTGTTGAACGCGTATATTATATCAGACTTTGTGTTTGGTTAAGAATCAGCAGTAGCGCTTACGTGGATTTCATATGTTGGTTAGTTAGCGCGTTTTGTTGTTCAGCAGATGTCAACGCGGGTCAAAGTTCCTGTAGCGTGGGGCAGCGACGTCGTCGTTTTGGTTAGCGCAAAGGGATTCAGAATTTGGTGTTGGCAACAATGGCGGATCCGGATCCGGTTTCCCGGGGGCACAGCGGAAGTTTAAAATTTTGCCCCGAAAAACGTTCAATACATCAAATCAATTCAATAAACCATACATAGGATGTTTTATAGATTGTCACCTTGCTGGCGTCTAGGCGCCTGGCTCCAACCAAATTCGCAGGGAATCTGGCTCTTCACGGTAGGCGGCGGTAGATCCTCCTAATCAGGTCCACGACCGGAAACAAGAATCCTTCGTCAGCCTGAACTAGAAGGCCTGACGAATTTGGCACGGACGGAAACTTCTCGAAAATACGATCGGAACAAGTCCGATCACGACGGCGGCGACACGACGACGCGGCGCGCGTGGAGGAGCGGCGGCGGTCGTGAGGTAGAGGAGGGAAGGGGCGGCCACTTGGAGGCTAGGGTTGTATCAAGTGTGTTCTAGTTGTAGCCCTAGGTCTAATTTAATAAATAAGTGATGGGCTTGAACCGGCCCAATGGACTTGGGTCAGGCCCAGGTCCATATGAACATTAGGTTCATTTCCATCACCGTGGCTTTATCATAATCCTGAGATCGGACCGATCAACACAGTTTCCAAAAGTGAGTATTATGATGTGAAAACAATTTTTCAGACCACCTAGACCAAAACAGCAGTTTAGCCCCTCAACTTTGGGAAATCGCAATTTGACCCCTGTTGACTTTTAGGAAGTCGCACTCCCTAAATTCCTCTTCCTATGCTCAACACATTGAGCTCAGTTTCCGTGCAGGAATCAAGAATCCAGTACTTGTGTGACCCTCAATGGTTCAGGGATACAGCTAGTCGTGGGCCCACAACCATTGTGGCTCCGAAATCGCAATTTCGGACTTGCCCAACGGATCATGGTAAAGCGCCTAGCAACATCGCCCCATGATCCCCTAGGTATCACTGATAGTGCCTGCAAGAACCAGTTGGTCGTGGTTAGCGTACAATACAGTCCTTCCCCTAGGTATCACTGATAGTGCCTGCAAGAACCAGTTGGTCGTGGTTAGCGTACAGTACAGTCCTTTCAACACATATATCCCGATCAGATCAACGACCATTGGTAAATCGAGAGTCGCTAGAGATCCGATAACTATGCATACATCTTGGAGATCAAATAATGACATCGCGAGTGTTACTAGGCAAACTCATTTACCTAAAACACATCCAGTACTCTGGCCAGAGATTTATCACACTATTGTCTCCTCAGATAGCATAGGATATCCACGCATGACAGCGAGCGGTGAATCCTCGACAACGAAGCACCGACTCCTACATGCATCGGGACCTCACCCAATCCCGCCGCCTAATGACCCCAAGTGAGTCGATAAACGGGTCAAAGTGAGGCGCCTATCATATAGAGTCTCAATGAAGTTTCGAATAGTGAGGACTAATCAGTACAACCAAGACCTCGGACTTATCCACTCGACAAATGGTAACCACTTGGAAAGTCTGAATGAGGGTAGTTCGATAGATCACCAGGTCACTATCCATCTGCATGTTCAGAACATCACAATGTTTCCTACCAATGAAACATGGTACTTCACATCGCAGATGCTAGTCTCAAGCTCGGGCGGCCTTATCCTCATTTTGACGGCCAATCGACTAGGAACGAGTTCAGAATACACAGTGACTATTAGATGTGTTTCATGATAGCCATCATATCCACTATCACATCTAACATACACTATGGTGCATTCTAGGTCTTTATCCAACACGATTGTTAACATTATAACATATTGATAATAAAGAATACCATAAAGAAATGCGTATTTCTAAATAAAGATCGTTATACACAAGAGTCAATAAAACCCACACGCCACAAGTTGGTTAGTTGGGCATCTACTCTAACAATCTCTCACTTGCCCTATAGCCAACTACTCATCAGACGCAGTCCCATTGTTTCGCGATGTTTTTCAAACAAAGGTCCTGGCAAGGGCTTCGTAAGTGGATCAGCAATGTTGTCTGTAGAGGCGACTCTCTCAACTGCTCTGTCACCTCTAGCCACAATATCCCGGATTATGTGGTATTTCCTCAGTATATGTTTGGATCTTTGGTGAGACCTAGGCTCCTTTGCTTGCGCAACGGCACCCGTGTTGTCGCAGTACACCGGGACTGGACCAACTCCATCAGGGATTACGTCCAACTCTTTGACGAAATTCCTTATCCAAACCGCCTCCTTAGCAGCAGCTGATGCTGCGATGTACTCAGTCTCAGTGGTTGAATCCGCGATGGTGTCTTGCTTGGAACTCTTCCAAGAGACAGCACCACCATTGAGCATGAATACAAATCCAGAGGTTGACTTCGAATCATCCATGTCACATTGGAATCTAGAATCAGTGTAGCCTTCCAATTTCTGTTCACCACCCCCATAGACCATGAACATATTCTTAGTCCTTTGCAAGTACTTAAGAATATCTTTCACAGCCTTCCAATGAATTTGGCCGGGGTTGGCCTGGTAGCGGCTCGTGACACTCGGAGCATATGCGACATCCGTTCTAGTTTGAGATCATTCCATATATAATACTACCTATTGCCGAGGCATATAGCACATGTGTCATACTCTCTATCTCCTCATCAATCTTCGGACACATAGACTTAGATAGAGTGACCCCGTGGCACATAGGTAGGTGTCCTCTATTGGACTCTTCCATAGAGAACCGCTTAAGTATGGTATCGATGTAGGTAGCTTGGGTGAGTCCGAGCATCCTTTTCGATCTATCCCGATAGATCTGTATTCCAAGAATATAGGATGCTTCACCCATGTCCTTCATCGAGATTCTACTAGACAACCACACTTTAGTTGACTGCAGCATTCCTACATCATTCCCAATGAGTAGAATGTCATCAACATAAAGTACAAGGAATGTCACAGCGCTTTTTAACTACCATCTTATACACACATGGCTCCTCGGGATTCTTGATGAAACCAAATTCCTTAATTATTTCATCGAATCTCAGGTTCCAACTCCTCGATGCTTGTTTGAGACCGTAGATCGATCTCTGAAGTTTGCATACTTTATGCTCACTTCCTACAGATGTGAAACCCTCAGGCTGCGTCATATAGATCTCTTCCTTAATGTTTCCATTGAGAAACGCAGTTTTCACATCCATTTGCCATATCTCATAGTCGTACCATGCAGCTATGGTAAGTAGGATTCTAATTTACTTGAACATTGCGACTGGTGAAAAGGTTTCATCATAGTCAACACCTTGCCTTTGAGTGTAACCTTTTGCGACCAGTCGCGCCTTGTAGGTCAGTACCTTACCATCAGGCCAAACTTTTCTCTTGTATATCCATTTGCACCAAATAGGAATGATTCCTTTGGGAGGATTCATAAGAGTCCAAACTTGGTTAGCTTGCATTGAGTCAATCTCAGACTGCATTGCTTCAAGCCATAAATTAGAATCAGCATCGGAAATTGCCTCCTTGAAAGTTCTTGGATCACATCCAATAACTTGATCATTTTGATCATCTTCAAGGAGAAAACCATATCTTTCAGGAGCACTAAGAATCCTTTCAGATCTCCTAGGTGCGACCATTTCTGATACTGGCTCTGGAGGTGTGGGAGACTCACTTGGTACTTCAGACGGTTCTCAAACCTCTTTGAGATCTACTATCTTGCCTTTTCTATCGAGTAGAAATTCCCTTTCCATAAAGGTGGCATTTCTAGAAACAAACACTTTTGTTTCGTTTGGATAGTAGAAGTAGTATCCAATGGAATTCTTTGGATACCCAATGAAGTAACATAAGATGGATCTAGTATCCAGCTTATCTCCCACTGTCTGCTTCACGTAAGCAGGACATCCCCAAATCCTCATGTATGAGTATTTGGGCGGCTTGTTCATCCATATCTCATATGGAGTCTTATCCACTGCCTTGGTGTGGACATTGTTCAACAACATTACCGCCGTTTCGAGCGCATAGCCCCAAAACGAGGTAGGAAGCTCAGTGAAGCTCATCATAGATAGAACCATGTCCATCAAGGTTCGATTACGACACTCCGCTATACCATTGAGCTGTGGTGTGGCCAGAGGGGTCCACTGTGAGAGAATCCCATTCTCTTTAAGATATTCTTGAAATTCAGCACTCAAGTATTCACCACCTCGATCGGATCGGAGTGCTTTAATACTTTTCCCTAACTGATTTTCTACTTCAGCCTTGAATTCTTTGAACCTTTCAAAGGATTCAGACTTGTGCTTCATTAAGTACAAGTACCCATACCTAGAGTAATCATCGGTAAAGGTGATGAAG
>KV011805.1:21884-36113 GCA_001598015.1 Dorcoceras hygrometricum
AATCAAACATGTCACTCCTAACTAACTTGTTCATCCTACTTAGGGAAATATGACCTAGCCTAGCGTGCCAAAGTTGTGCTGGGTTTAATCTATCGTATTTCCTTTTAATTGTTGTTGTATGTGTTTCCACATCGCGAGTTGGAACTTGTTTTAATTTTAAGGTGTATAGATCGTTTTCGCGTTCCCCAATTCCAATCAAACTTTCATTCTTGCATATATTTCAAATCGAATTAGCAAAAAGACAAGAATATCCATCACTATCAAGCATAGAAATAGAAATAATGTTCTTTATTAACTCGGGAACAAATAAAACGTCTTTCAATAACAACTTAAAATTCGATGATAGAAATAAATAAACATCTCCTATTGCTACAGCATCAACTCTTGCTCCGTTGCCCAGCCTCAAGTGGGTCTCACCCTCTCTAAGACGTCGGCTTCTTGTCATCACCTGCAAATCATTGCAGATATGAGATCCACATCCGGTATCAAGTACCCAAGAAGTCGAATTAAGAGACATATTTATTTCGATATAGGACATACCTTTCGCAGTTCGCAACTGCTAGAGGTACTCCTTGCAGTTCCTCCTCCAATGCCCAGGCTTGTGGCAGTGGTGGCAAACATCCTCAGTCTTGTTTGGCTTGGAAGCTTTTGCCTTGGGCTTCTTGGTGGGCTTTTCCTCCTTCGCAGGGGCAGAACGCTTCTTACCCTTGCGTTTGGGCCCCTTCTTCGCAGAGGAAGAAGAGCCCATGAGGAGGACGGGTTTGTCCTTCTTTATGGTCTCCTCAAACACTACAAGCATGTTCACCACATCTTCAAGGGTGGCTTCCAGCTTGTTCATGTTAAAGTTAACCATAAAGGGGTCGAATGCAGCGGAGAGTGAGAGGAGAAGCAAATCCACAGACAGCTCGTGTGGAAGTGTGATATCAAGGCCCACCAACTTTTCAATGAGCCCAATCATACGAACCCCATGCTCGTGGACCGAAGTCCCATCGCACATGCGGCTCGTCATAAGCTCCTTGATAGTGGTGAACCTCTCATGTCGAGAGTTCTCCCCATACAGCTCTTTGAGATGAAGATGTATGTCAGCAGCATACACCGTCTTCTCGAAACACCGTTGCCTTTCGTTGGACATCGATGCCATCATATATCATCGAGTCTTAAGCTCGTCATCCCACCATTTGTTAAGCATAGTCAGCTCCTCAGGGCTGACGTCAGCAGGGGCTTCATTCGGAGGGCTCTTCTCTAACGTGTAGAGAAGTTTCTCCGAAGCCAATACAATATTGAGGTTGCGAAGCCAGTCTTGGTAGTTCAAACCAGTGAACTTGTTGCTATCCAGTATAGTAGTAAGTGGATTTTTTATCGAAGACATTTTATAAGCAGTTTATACTGAAAAGAAAAACAGACATGCATTACTAACTATTTATGAAAAACGCTAAGACATAAAACAAGGTCATTAAGTTTTATGAATTACCCTCCCACTATTTTAACGATTTCACCACCCTCTAATGAAATCGAGAAAGCAAGTTTCCTTAGTGGGTACACAGAGTCCAATCAAGCGATCATGGTCCCGAATAATATCAGCCAACCATGATCCTCAAAAGGTAGAGCCCAATTGCAACCGGTGCAACCTCCTTGTATTTACCTCACGTCCAGTAAGGGCCCAATAATATGACGCCGATTACTATCACGTGTCAAGACGACCCATCAATGTTGAGTCGTGAAGGACGGTCCCCTTAACATCCCCAATAATATGAGCCAACATTAAAGGGAGTTCCAACCGACTCACAACAAGTGTCAATGACGTGTATAGCTTTCCGGCATACATAACCCCCGCAATAATATGAACCGGGCCATGTATGCGGGTAGCATCGACGTACACTCATTGTTGATGGAAGGCAGGAAAATTTAAACAAATTTAAATTCCCTTAGTTTATCGAATAAACTTTTAATCTTGATATCAGTTTTAAATCTCATTTAAAACGAGGGATTTTAATTTTGAAAATTTGGTCTCATAAATATTAAATCAAAATTTAACATGCGGATTCAACTAACATATATATTGCATATATATAAATAAACTTTGGGATGATCGATCGTGAGAGCTATGCGGTCCGTGGTTGCCAATCACGGACCTAGGTCCAGTCCTAGGTGAAATGCAGTATGCTATGCAATCCTATTACATTAGCTTCCGGTTTTACAGATCTTCGGTCTTCAATATCTTTGATCGTCATCGCCACCATCTTCAAATGTCCTTCCACTAAATCTAATATTTACAATTAAATATCCATGACACATTGGGATACATTTTAATCATATTTTATAAGTAAAATCAATTTTGTCAACAAAATCATATTTTAATTATAAAATCATATTTTATAAGTAAAATCAATTTTGTCAACAAAATCATATTTTAATTATAAAATCATATTTTATAAGTAAAATCAATTTTGTCAACAAAATCATATTTTAATTATAAAATCATATTTCATAAATAAAATCACATTTTGTCGACAAAATCATATTTCAATTATAAAATCACATTTTATAAGCAAAATCTCATTTTGTAATTTTAATTGCATCATATTGGGCTTAAAACAATTTTAGGCCCAAAATCTCAAAAATTTTAAAATCAATTTTGGTCCGACCAAAATCGGCTCAATATCAAATATTGGCCCGAAACCCCTCGGGCCATCCGGGACAGGCCCGAAAATCCAAGGAGTCAAAAAACAGTGTCGCAACGCCGCCTTGGGTACGCCAGACGGCGGCCACATGGCGGCGCCCGCCGCACGAGCAGCGTGCGGCTGCTACAGTGCCGACGTGCGGCGGCTACAGTGCCTGCGTGCGGCGGCTATAGTGCCACCGTTTTTTTTTTTGTTTTCTGATTTTGAAAAGTTCGAAATCTGATGCAATATGGCACAAAAATGTATTGAAGGATCCGAGCCTTGTCTCTGATACCACTGTTGGCGACAATGGCGGATCCGGATCCCGTTTCCCGAGGGCGCAGCGGAAGTTTAAAATTTTGCCCCGAAAAACGTTCAATACATCAAATCAATTCAATAAACCATACATAGGATGTTTTATAGATTGTCACCTTGCTGGCGTCTAGGCGCCTGGCTCCAACCAAATTCGCAGGGAATCTGGCTCTTCACGGTAGGCGGCGATAGATCCTCCTAATCAGGTCCACGATCGGAAACAAGAATCCTTCATCAGCCTGCACTAGAAGACCTGACGAATTTGGCACGGACGGAAACTTCTCGAAAAGACGATCGAAACAAGTCCGATCACAACGACGGCGGAACGTGGAGGAGCGGCGGCAGTCGTGAGGTAGAGGAGGGAGGGGGCGGCCACTTGGAGGCTAGGGTTGTATCAAGTGTGTTCTAGTTGTAGCCCTAGGTCTAATTTAATAAATAAGTGATGGGCTTGAACCGGCCCAATGGACTTGGGTCAGGCCCAGGTCCATATGAACATTAGGTTCATTTCCATCACCGTGGCTTCATCATAATCCTGATCGTCGATCAGATCGGACCGATCAACACAGTTTCCAAAACTGAGTATTATGATGTGAAAACAATTTTTCAGACCACCTAGACCAAAACAGCAGTTTAGCCCCTCAACTTTGGGAAATTGCAATTTGACCCCTGTTGACTTTTAGGAAGTCGCAATCCCTAAATTCCTCCTCCTATGCTCAACACATTGAGCTCAGTTTCCATGCGGGAATCGTGAATCCAGTACATGTGTGACCCTCAATGGTTCAGGGATACAGCTAGCCGTGGGCCCACAACCATTGTGGCTCCGAAATCACAATTTCGGACTTTCCCAACGGATCATGGTAAAGCGCCTAGCAACATCGCCCCATGATCCCCTAGGTAGCACTGATAGTGTCTGCAAGAACCATTTGGTCGTGGTTAGCGTACAGTACGGTCCTTTCAACACATATATCCCGATCAGATCAACGACAATTGGTAAATCGAGAGTCGCTAGAGATCCGATAACTATGCATACATCTTGGAGATCAAATAATGACATCGCGAGTGTTACTAGGCAGACCCATTTACCTAAAACACATCCAGTACTCTGGCCAGAGATTTATCACACTATTGTCTCCTCAGATAGCATAGGATATCCATGCATGACAGCGAGCGGTGAATCCTCGACAACGAAGCATCGACTCCTACATGCATCGGGACCTCATCCAATCCCGCCACCTAATGACCCCAAGTGAGTCGGTAAACGGGTCAAAGTGAGGCGTCTATCATGTAGAGTCTCAATGACGTTTCGAGTAGTGAGGACTAATCAGTACAACCAAGACCTCGGACTTATCCACTCGACAAATGGTAACCACTTGGAAAGTCTGAACGAGGGTAGTTCGATAGATCACCAGGTCACTATCCATCTGCATGCTCAGAACATCACAATGTTCCCTACCAATGAAACATGGTACTTCACATCGCATATGCTAGTCTCAAGCTCGGGCGGCCTTATCCTCATTTTGACGGCCCAATCGACTAGGAACGAGTTCAGAATACACAGTGACTATTAGATGTGTTTCATGATAGCCATCATATCTACTATCACATCTAACATACACTATGGTGCATTCTAGGTCTTTATCCAACACGATTGTTAACATTATAACATAATGAAAATAAAGAATGCCATAAAGAAATGCGTATTTCATAAATAAATATCGTTATACACAAGAGTCAATAAAACCCACACGCCACAAGTTGGCTAGTTGGGCATCTACTCTAACAGTTGGTGTGTTTTCCTTCAGTAGTGATCAACTGTTGGGTTCTTTACGACGCCGTTTTATTTAGTTGAAACGCAGCGTTTTGGGAATCAGCTGCTGGTCGCGTTAGACAATTACTGTTGAGGGATCTGTTGCATTGTTTTATCCAGCTGCTGGTTTGGTTGATCAGCTGTTGACAGCAAGGATGACGTTTCCCTATGCGACGTCGTTTGGTTAAGTTGATGCGACGCCATTTTTCTTAGCGTTGTTTGAGAGATTCAGCGGTTGGTTTGTCTTTCCACTGCTGGTTGGGTTTTCAGTGGTGTCTACTGATTGTGTCGATGGAATCTGTTACTATCTGCTGTCAGCTGCTGAGAAGTGTATATATATTAGAAGACTTGGTCTTTGACTGGATTAACAGATTCCATACTTAGCGATATTTTCCCCCGATTGTCGTTCTTCGCTTCGAACCCTCGGGTACTGTTCACCATGAGCTTCTCCGACAAATTCCCGTCGTTTCCGGCCACCATTTTGGGGTACGAGGTAGCGTTGGACTCCTCTCGACAATCTCTTTCTTTCCATACCACTTTTGGAGGCTGTTGTTGGCTGGAGCAAAAGCACGAAGCTGCTGTTTCATTCGTGCGTTTGACGTGTGCAGGTATCCTTTCGGTTTAGTTGTTGAAATCTTGTTCCTAGCCTTAATTTAAGCTCCCTGATAAGTTGTATTGGTAGGATTGATCGCTGGTTTGAGTGTATAACTCTCAGTCGTGAGTTCTGTGCCTGTGTCCCGTGAGATTTATGCTTTGTGCGTTGGGTGTTTAGCAGGTCTCAACCAGATTTCTCGGGCTCCTTATTGTGGTAATTGTTGCCCAAAAAATTGAGGTACGGATCTTGAGCTTGAAATTCAGCTTGGATTTGGCGTGGGATTGAATGTGAGAGCTGGTTGCATCGATGATTGGAATTGGCTGTGTATATTGCTGTGTATTGCTTGCTATGCATTCGTTTATGCTTGCTGGTTTTGATAAATTGCATACACGCATTTGTTCATGTGAATTCCAGACTCCTTGCTTTGTATCTTGTTGTATTGTGCTGTTGTTTCTTATCAGGATGCAAGGGCGAGCGGCAATACCTCACTCTCATCTCCCTGCTGGGATCTGTTAGCCCTCATGCGCCGAGTGGTTAACTACACAGTTCATGAGTTGTGCAACGGCAGGTTGAGCTGTTTGATGCATCTGGTATTCGGGTGTAGTGTCAAGGCGAGTGGCTCATTACCACACTTTGAGCACACACCAGTGGCCACCGTTTGTTGCAGATTCTGTGGAGCTATGTTCGAGTTCTTTGGCTCCCTTTTCAGTTGTAGCCTTCAGCTGTTATCCGGTGTCTCATGCATAGCATCTGCATTTTATCTTATGCTTTTCTTTAGCTGTTTCAGTTGCTCTCCGTACTGGGGTTTGACCCCATGTCCCTCTGGGGCTTGGTTTGTTTTCCTTGCCTGTTGTGTTGTTCAGGTTTCCCAGGTTATTCAGCTGGTCGTGGTGCCGACCCAGCTAGAGGTGCCCCAGGAGGTGGTTAGAGTATCCCAGTAGCAAATATCATATATTTATGTAACGGTATAGTTAGCCAGGGGATGCCCTGTGCTATTGTTGTATTTTGTTGTACTCAGTTGTGGTTGTTACCAGGTATTTGATACATGTTTATGCTGTACCGTTTGTTGTGGTGTTTTTGTTAAACTGGGATATCTATTTTGAGTATTTTCGTATTTTAAATTATATTGTTTTATACCGTCAGACCAAAAGCAAAAAAATTTGCCCGTTTTTTAGTAGCTTCCGTTTGTGTTGTGTGGTTTTACTCTGTTGTGAGCACGAGGCCTGACATCCAGAGAGCATAAGGAGCACCTGAGACTGGTATTGCAAAAATTGAGAGACTCGCAGTTTTATGCCAAGTTCAGCAAGTGTGAATTTTGGCTGAATAGAGTAATCTTTTTGGGTCATGTGATTTCTACGCAAGGTATTTCTGTGGATCCTAGTAAGGTTGAAGCAGTTCTTAACTAGGAGCGACCTAGGAGTGTTTCTGAGATTCGTAGTTTCCTAGGATTGGCTGGCTATTATAGGCGTTTTATTGAGAAGTTTTCTTCGATAGCCAGGCCGATGGCGCAGTTGACTCGGAAGGATAGGAAGTTTGTTTGGACTGATGAGTGCGAGTCGAGTTTCTAGACACTTAAGGAGAAGTTGACTACTGCTCCTGTGTTGGCTTTACCATCGGGATCTGGAGGTTTTGTTGTTTGCTCCGATGCATCTCTGAGTGGTTTAGGATGTGTTCTGATGCAGAACGGGTACGTGATTCCGTATGCGTCTCGAAAGTTGAAGCCCCATGAGACGAGGTACCCCGTTCACGATTTGGAATTGGCAGCGATTGTATTTGCCTTGAAGATCTGGCGTCACTACCTGTATGGTGAGGAATTTGTGGTGTACACCGACCACAAGAGTTTGAGGTATATCTTCACTCAATCAGATCTGAATATGAGACAACGTCATTGGATGGAGTTGCTCAAGGACTTTGATTGTGAGATTCAGTATCATCCTGGGCGGATGAACTTAGTAGCCGATGCCTTGAGTAGGAAAGTCCAGCCTACGATGCTAACATCTTTGAGTATCTCGAGAGTCCACGAGAAATTGGGTACTTCTGGTTGGCGATTTCAGCCGAGTGATCAGTGCTTCATAGTTTCTTCAATTCAGGTTGAACCACAGATTGTGATTGATATCAGAGAAGCGCAAATGACTCATCCTTACATTCATGAGATGAAGATTAAGGCCCAGAATGGCCAGTCTGAGTATTTTACTGTTGTTGCTTATGGGTGTTTGAGATTCCGAGGAAGATTAGGGGTTCCAAACCTGATTGATTTGAATGAGACTATTCTAAAATGAATCGCATTGTAGTCGGTACAGTGTGCATCCGGGCGAGAGAAAGATGTACCGTGCTTTGAAGTCTCACTACTAGTGGGGAGGCATGAAGAGCAACATTTCTGGTTTTGTTGCTAGATGTTTGAATTGTCAGTAGGTCAAGGCCGAAAGGATGAGACTTGGTGGATTGTTGCAGAGTTTAGAAGTGCCTCAATGGAATTGGGAGCACGTCGCCATGGACTTTGTAACTCATTTACCTTGGTCGAGTAGGGGATGTGATGCAATTTGGGTAATAATTGATAGACTCTCGAAGTCAGCCCATTTCATTCCCTATGATGTGAGGTGTTCGATGAAGAAGATGGCGAGATTATACATCGACCATGTGGTTAGATTGCATGGAGTGCCTGTTTCGATAGTGTCTGACAGAGATCCAAGATTCACATCTAGATTCTGGAAGAGCTTTGAAGCATGTATGGGTTCGAGATTGGCGATGAGCACTGCTTATCATCCTCAGACAGATGGCCATTCTGAGAGGACCATTCAGACTTTAGAAGATATGCTGCGAGCAATTGTGATGGATTTTGATGGTGGCTGGCAAGATTCGCTATCCTTGGTTGAGTTTTCTTATAACAACAGCTACCAAGTGACTATCGGGATGGATCCGTTCGAAGCGTTATATGGTCGCAAGTGTAGATCTTCGATCTGCTGGGAAGAAGTTGGTGAGAAACAGCTTTCGACCCCTGAGTTTGTGCAGCACATGAGGGATCAGGTTTCATTAATTCGAAGTAGGATGAAGGCTACACAAGATCGTTTCACTAGATATGCTAACAGAAGACGCCGACATCTGGAATTCGAAGTTGGTGATCGAGTATTCCTTAAGATTTCTCTTTTCAAGAGCGTGATGAGGTTTAGATTTAAAGGCAAGTTAGCTCCTAGATTTGTTGGTCCCTTCGAAATTGTTGAAAGGATTGGACAGTTGGCTTATAGATTGTAGCTGACTGATGAATTAGCAGCGATACATGACGTTTTTCATGTGTCAATGTTGAGAAAATATGAGCCAGATCCGTCCCATGTGTTGAGGACTGATGAAGTTGAGCTAGATTCTGCTTTAAGCTATTTTGAATATCCAGTTCAGATTCTGGATAGGAAGGAGAAGCAATTGAGGAATAAGATAATTCCGTTGGTGATGGTTCAATGGAGTAAGCATGGCCGGGAAGAAGCTACCTGCGAGGTATAGGAGAAGATGAGACAAGAATGGCCTCATCTATTTGAGCTTTGACAGTGGAGTTGTGTGGGTTAGTTTCAGTGTTTTGATGGATTCTTCCCTGTGTTTGCCTTTGATTTCGAGGACGAGATCTCTTAAGGTGGGGAGAATGTGAGGATTGAGATTCGATAATTAGTGGTTAATCAGAGTTGGTTAAGGATTAGTCACGGCAGTCAGGATTATCGAATTTCAAACTTGAGGATTTTGGTCGAATCTGTGTTGAATTTGGAGTTGATTCGTTGAGTCTTTCGATAAGAGATGTGATTCCAGTAGTAATTCAGACTTGAGGACCATCCCTGGAAGAAGATGGGCCAGCAGCGCCTTTGCGCGGGAATTTGTGAGCATTCAGATGTGAGTACTTAGTTGAGGCGTTAGCGAGTGACATCTGAGTAGTAGAGACTGGCGCGAGTAGTGATGCATCGTTGTTTTGCAATTGCAGATGTCTCACTAGTGGGTGAAATCTGTTCAATGGAGTGACCAGATGTCAACGGGGGTCAACGGTGATGGGCAGCTAGCGAGCGCTGATATGAGAGTAGCGAGAGACATCTGTTAGCGTTAGCGTGCGGATGTGAGAACCTGCTTGACTGCTGTTGATAACGCTGTTCAGATGTTGTTAGCGAGAGAGATCTGTTCCAGATGTTGAAGTTTTGCTACGTCGTTTTGATTAGTTAGCGCGACGTCGTTTGCTGTTATGCGTAGTGGAGTGTAGCGAAGTCTGGTTTGTGACAGCTGAGCCAGCTGTGAGTAAGCGCTGGATTTAGGTGTGAGGATTCCTGCTGTAGTGTAAGATGGGATCTGAGTTGAGAAGAACAGAAGCTGAATTCGAGGATTTAAATACAAGTGCTGATCGACACTTAGCGTATTTTTGAACCCGATATTTTACTTTCTCCTTCACTGATACCCTCGAAACCCTTACTGTTCATCGAGCACTATTTCTCCGATTTGCCGTCGATTTCCACCGTTGTTTGGAACAAGACTGGTGGTGCTGAGATCGTCTTGATTAGCTCTTTCGATTGTTACCAGTTAGGCAACCTGATTCGACGCGTAGGAGGAGCACAAAGGAATCCCTGTGTTCATGAATTTCTGCGACAGTTGACCCAAGAATTCTTTAGCTCGTTTGAGCTTTTGGGTAAGTGTTTCCTTACTGATCTGAGCTTAGTTCTAGTTGTTAGAACCAGCGTTGATAGGTAGAACCAGATATGAGTTCTGACAGATTTGAGTTCCCAGGCAGTTCCTGCTGTGTTTGTCGATACCAGCGAAGGAGCAGATTGGAGAAGGTTGAGTTTGCCGTGCCCTGGTGAGATCTGTTGAGGTAGAAACTGAGATCAGAGGTATGAATTGAGCTTCTGATTACAGCTTTGGTATAAGCGTGTAGTGTTTTGAAGCGTGAATTATGCTCTGTGGAATCTGTTTTCTGAGTATTGTGTTTTACGTGAATAGATGTGGATTATGCTTGAATTTATGTGTTCTGTTTACGTGAATTATGCATGTTGAAATCAGATTGAATTTCATTGCATACATGCATACATATTGAGCCTATTGATTGATTGATTGAGAACCCGAGAAAGAGCCACGTTGTGATCGATAGATAGATGTGTCGTGCCTGAAAGGTCCAACGCTATCATCGGAGTGGTGACCGATTGATTAGTCGTGTCTGAATACCACCGAGCTGTGATGGGTAATTGAGTGGCCAGCCCTGAATATCACGGACCGATGATTTCCATCGGCTGATTGGTTGTGCGTGGTATAGAGGCTCGCCTTTGATTTGCCAGCTGACTCGTTGTCCTAGATTGACCGATTCTTTGACAGCCCTCATGCATTCATGTTTTGAGATACTGCATGTTTATGAGTTGCTATTATCTTAGTGCTCTTCTTACTGAGGTTTGACCTCGTATTTCTTTTCCTGCTTTTGTGTTCTTGGGTTTGTGTTACCCATTGCAGGAGCTACAGGTAATCTAGTGGAGCTTCAGCTAGTAGATCCTCGTTTGGTTGAGTCCCAGTGTATTTATATTATGTATCGAACCAGGGGATGCTCTGAGTTTCTATGTATGTTGGGGATCTGTATTGAGATTTATTTGATTACCTGTCTGTGTTTGGATTTTGAGTTAAATCCTATTTTGAGTATGTATTATTTTGAAATGACTATTTTGAGTTCAGGCCCATTTATTTCGAAAAATTTTTAATCCCTATTTTATGCTTCCGCTATTATGTGCTTAATTGTATTGTTAATCCTTGTTGATTAGCATGAGACCTGACAGTTATTGCTTGCATGTGTTCTATTGTTATGTTGAAAGCCGTTGCTTCGGTTAGCATTGCACCCATGCATGGCACGTTGAGCTCCTCCCTTGTGATCCTTTGTTAGCAGGTCATTGTTGTTGAGCTTGTGATCCTTTGCTAGTAGTTCGTTGTTGTTGAACTTGGATCCTTTGCTAGTTGTTTGGTGATGTTGTTCTCACCAAGCTGATGTCATGTGGTTGAGCAGGTTGTAGCTTTGTGGTTGTTCGAGTGTCTATGTCGAGTTTCTCCATGAGAGCTAGAGGAGTAGTAGACGTATAGCGCGAGCTGTTTGTGTTCTATTCTTCTCATGCTATTTGTTTGAGGCATGTGAATATAATTGTGCATGCTGAACTGCTGAGCCGTGTATTACATGATGATGCCTGATCTATTTGTGTTCCGTATGCTGTTTTGGAGTTTTTGTTGGCTTGGCATGTATACATATCATGTTGAATATGTCATAGCATTATCGACTTGTTATGCATAACTTAAACCAGGTCAGCTGTCAAAGGCATTAAACCTTGCATTGTTTTTATTTATTAGCTTAATATCTGTGCAAGGGCAGAAATTTTTTAATCTGATTAGCCTACAACTTATGGATGTTCTAGGACATCTGTAGAGTAAATTTTTAAGTTTTGGTGAATACAAGTAAAGAGTGATTAATCAGCTCGGAAATGGATCGACCAGATCAAGACAGACTATAATGCCTTGGTTATAAAAACTAGATCGGAAATAAGCTGGTTAAAGTCAAACCAGCCCAGAGACTTAAAGATGTTAGCTAATCTGGTCAAAGGAAAAAAGAGCTCAGACATTTAACCAAGTTGGTTAAAGATAAATCAGCTCGGAAAAACAGATCAAGTATCTTTTTAGATAAAAGAAGAGCAGATCAGTTTACAAGAGCAGACTATATCAAAACAGTTCAGATATAACAATATTCGATCAGTTGAGATCAGTTTAAAGATCAGAACAGCTGAGAACCAGATTAGAAGAGAAGTTCAACGTACAAACCAGATCGGGAAACCAACTGAGTAAGGATAACTTGGCAAAATGGATTTCAGATTACTTTGAGGTTTCATACAGTTTGATGTGAAATGTTTGACCTCTCTGAATCAATTTGTAGTCGTTGGAACTACTTTGAGCTAATTTCAGATTTACAGAGATTTGGTTTGAACTGAAGAAGGCGCAGAGTATGCTAAAACAGGTATGCATTTAATGGATATGTACGTACATAATACACGCATTTAAGACGCGACAGTTGTTTAACTTTGGATATACACGACGTGTCTACTGGTAACATTTATTACCGTTGTGTCCAAAGGGTATAAATAGAAGAGCAGATCGGTTCTGAAGAGGTTAAGAATTGCAACACAACGCTCTCTAATACTGGCTATATCAACGAACTTAAAAGCTTTCAAGAGCAAAAACAGAGTCCTATTCTCAAACCAGCGTAGACATCTAGTGACACACATACACAGATTTCTATTCAGTTCCTTGTGTCACATAAACATTTGTACACACTCTGTAATGTTGAGCTATCATTGTAAATCATAGACAGAGAGTGTCGAGTGCTAGATTTGCACAGCAAGCTTAGAGCTGTGTTCATTGTATTTCGAACCAGATCACGTGTCTGGGTTCTTTGATTGAGTGCTAGGAGTTCTTGCAGCTGCTGACTGTCGGATCGGGTTTGTACAAGGAGTTGTATAAATCAAATCTTCTAGTGGTTCCTTCCTATTGAGGAATAATGGGAGACGTAGGAGAATTAACTCATAACTTCCAGAAACAAATTCTCGATCCCTTATCTTTTACATTAACGCATTTATCTATTCACCATTGAATCGTGTGGTTTCCGCATAAAATACTTTATTAAACGAGACAACAGCGTAACACTGAGAACCATGGTAAATTGGCTTATGGGTTAGCTACGAGTTGTAAAATATTTTAAATCAATTTTTTGAGAAAAATTAACAAAGGAGTTTCACCCCCCTCTGAACTCCCGAGCTTTTTTTTCGATCCTAATAAGTGGTATCAGAGCTCGGATTCTCAGTGTTTGAACAGCTTTTGATGGTCCGAAAATAGGATCAAAAGGATAGCCAGTGCTGATTTGACAAACAGTAAAAATTTTGCGCTGCTATAAACGAGCTGCAATAGCTCAATGTTCTTGAACACATAAAAATCACAAGAGGAAGAGCACCGGAGACAGATCTGGTATGATTTAAAAATCATGCGGAAAATACCAGAACTGAATCCTAATATTTTAAAACAACTCAAACAGATTTATGTACAACATAAATCTGTTCGAGACTTGCAAGTGCTTGTGTGCTAACTGTGTATGCGATGCTAAGTAAGGCGAATGCTGAATGAATAAAGGACACGATACTCAGCAGGTTTGTTTCTGGAAGTTCGGACCTCAATGTCCTACATCTCCCCTTCTTCCACCTCGGAAGGATCCACTAGAAGATTTGATCTACAACTCGTGTACAGACCCACCCACACAAGCAGCACTTGTATGGACTCCTAGACTCCTAACTGTGTATGCGATGCTAAGTAAGGCGAATGCTGAATGAATAAAGGACACGATACTCAGCAGGTTTGTTTCTGGAAGTTCGGACCTCAATGTCCTACATCTCCCCTTCTTCCACCTCGGAAGGATCCACTACTAGAAGGTTTGATCTTACAACTCGTGTACAGACCCAATCCCGCAACCAGCAGCTGCGAGAACTCCTAGACTTCAACAATGCACACCAGCCTCATCCAGTGTTCTTCCCTTTCGTTGTTGTCTCCTTTTTGATTTTCTCTTCTCTGTGCAACAAGAACTTTCAACAGTCACCTTCTTCAATGGCGTTGCCTTCGCATATATAGCCTCTGTTTGAATATAGCCGTTAGACAATGAATCCAAATTTGTTCTGCGCTTGTCAAGGCCAAATTGTCGTCTTTCCAAATACGTGCAACGCTCCTCTGCTCTGTAAATTATTTCCCAGAATAGTACAAATCTTGTTCCCTTGAATTGAGGCAATTTGCACGACTAAATCTCATCCATTGATTCTTTCCTTTCCATGCGTTGA